>RAON01000055.1:0-290713 GCA_009805295.1 Neurospora sp. FGSC 6877 | reverse complement strand
CATATGTGCAATCCATTGCAAAGACTTTGCAGGCGGGACCAAGTTGGTAAACTCTGCTTCTGTAGTGCTCGTTGTCACATGGTCGTGGCGGCGGCCGCGACCACCACCACGGCCACCGCCGCGCATGTTTTGCCTGATCTCCTTGGCTGTGTTATCGTCGATGTCCATACCGTCATCCTCGTCATCGCTGTCGTCGTTTTTCCTGCCCTTACTGGAGAACTTGAGCTTGCCACGGAGACCCCTCTTGGGCGCATCCTTGCCCTTGAGCGCCGCCACATAGGCACCAATGCCGTCCTCGTTGTCGTTGCCACCCTTGGGCACGTCGACCTCCATCATGTCGCCGTCCTCGCCCAATATGAGCTTTCCGTCCATATCCGTCTTGGCCTTGGACTTGGTGGTGTGCCTCTTGAGCTTGGTTGGCTTGGTGGACGAGATGTTAGCGAGGGCATTGCGGTCGAGCAGATCCAGAGGTTCGTTCTCGTCCTCCAGAATGTACGTGTTGCCGCCCTTCTGCTGTGATTGTCCTCCCTTCTTGCTGCGCTTGCCCGTCATCTCGGCGTCCGAGTCGTCGGACTGCTCCGACTCGTTGTCGTCGTCGCTGCTGTAAAGGGCGTGGTCGTACTCGCTCTCGAACCGGCTGGCCTTCCTGCCGCCGGCCTCGTCATCCGAACCCTCACCAGCCTCCTTGCCGGCATCCTTTCTCCTCTTCGCACGCTCCTTGGTCTTGCGGATGTTGACAATCAACTTCCTGTCATCCTCGGGGCAGTACTTGCTAACGGCCTCAAAGCCAAAGCGACGAATCATGCGCTCGATGATGTGCTTGACCTTGGAGCGGAAGTGACCCTTGTGCTCGTGACTCCAAACCATAACGTTGGGAATGAGGGTGGGGAGGCGGGGCGTCATCATCTCGGTAGGCAGGCTGATGATGCAAACCTTGACGAAGCCAAGAACGCTCTTCACGATCTCGCGGTTGTTGGAGGTAAGGAAGAGATCCATGGTCTGGACAAGGTCGGACAAGGTCTCCTTGCTGACGGTCTCGCGGAACTCGTAAAGGATGCGGGTAATGGCAGTGATTGAGGCTGAGATCATGTGAGGGGTGCTGCCAGCCAAACCAGCACTGACCATGGTGAAGAACTCCTCGATAGAGGCGGTAGCCGCAGGAGCATCCGCGGGCATGTGGGGAACCTTGCTGTTATCGATCAAGGAGCCCTGAGCAAGAACCATCTTCTGACCCAGGAGAACCAAGAGGTCGAACGCGGTAGTGCGAGCCTTCTCGTTGTGCTCCTTGCAGCCAATGACAACCTCCGAAAGGATGGAGGGGATGAAGTGCAGGGAATCGTTGGGGATGAAGTGAATCAGAGCAGCAATGGCAGCCAGGCGCTCTCTCCGGGCAGGTGCCGACACCTTCTCGGAGCTGGACAGGAACAGAGTCTGGAGCTCGCCATGTCTCTCCTCGAGGGCGGCCTTGCCGATGGGGGAATCCGCCAAGCGAGGAATGAGCTTGTAAGCCTTCTTCTGCAGCTGAGGGTCATCATCCTTGAAGAGGACCACCGAAGCGATCTTGAAAAGGGCCTCAAAACTGTCACGGGGGAGGTAGATAGACATGGTAACGACCAGATCCATGAGAGTGTGCGCGGCAGAGGGCATGTGATCGGCCTTCTGCTGTTGCTGGGGCTTCTTCTCAATAACCTCTTGAAGAGCCTCGGCGAGCTTCTCGCACACCATGTTGAAAGTCTCGGTAAGGCGCGCGGGGGGGATGATGCTGAGGTAGGCGTTGATGGTCTGGAGGACAGGGCCGCGCTTCTGGGGAAGAGTGGTGCTGTAGACGTTGAAGAGAACAGCGAGGAAGTCGGCCGCAAAGGTGGTTCCGAGGTACTCCAAGTTCTTCTGCGCCTGCTCCTTGCTGACCCTGCCGAGGAGGATAAGGTCATCGACCTCATCGGAAGTGGCGATGGCCTGGTTGGACTCAACAACGGTTCTGAGGGCGCGGCAGATATCCAAGCGCAGGTCAACCTGCTCATACAAAAGGTTGGTCAACATCTCAGCGAAGCCAGTGTCGAAGGCCTCAACAAGATCAAGGGGAAGGTCGCAGTAGCCGGGAAGAATCGACCAAATCTGCTGAACGACAGTCTCAAAGATCTTGATGTGAATGTTCTTCTCGCCCTGGTGCTCAATCACACGCTGGAACATGATAGCACTGAGGGGAACCAATTCGCTCTTGAAGTGCGCAAGGTTGGTGTTGGAGGTGTAGTCACGGAGAAGAGGAAGCATCCAAGCTCTGCCAGGCTGACCCTTGACGGGCTTCGCGAGGTTCAGGGGAAGAACATTCAGGACCGCCTCAGGACCCATTGCACGAATCGCCTTGCCAAGGACCTCGTCGGCTTCCTGCTTTCCAGCGAAAGAATCGTTGCCGCGCATTTCGCCGATGCTCTTGACGACGGAAAGGAGGTAAGGGTTAGCCTGCCACCGAAAGGCATCGAACATGGCACCAAGGACGTTGAAAGTCTCCATCCAGGCTGCTTGATACTGGACGGTGAGAAGGCCCTCGACGACCTTGACTAGTTGCTGAATAACTTTCTCGTCGAAAATCGAAGGCTCAAGGATAGCCTCCTTGGGAACACAGTTGGCCAGGAAGGAAACCAAGCACTCGGACGCCGAAACGCGAATGTTCTTGTGCTGAGACTCGAGGTATCCGGAAACCAGAGTGAAAGGATCAACCAGCTCTTGGAAGGTCTCGGCGGGCGAAATCTGACCGGCAACATCGTAGGCTCTCGACAGAATGGCGATCCAGGGAGGGAGGAGCTGGGTATCGTTGGGCGCCGGACGGAGCTCTCTGATGATCTCGAGCAGCCGGGGAAGCTTGGCGGAGGCAACCTCGTCGGCGGCCATGCCCTCGAACATCATCTCGAAGATCTCGAAGACAGCCATGCTCATGTGCTCGTTGCCGGTCCGGGCAATGCTGAGAAGGAGCTCGCACAGAGACTCAATGCTCTTGCTGGGCCAGCCACCGCTTCCAGAGGCGACAGTCTTGACGAGTTGCAAGGCGTGGATAAGCTCGGGATCGTGGGTAGAGTCGGTAGTCTTCTTCTCCTTCCTCTGGGCGGCGGCCTTGTCGGCGACCAGACGGAGGCTCTGCATGGCGGTCTCGGCGCACATGGGGGCGGCGGGATGGTCGAGAGAAGGGCTCGGCGGAGGGTTCTTTAAGATGTTCCTAAGCGCTTCCTGGGCTCTCTTGCGGACCTTAGGACGCGGGTCGAGGGCAAGGGCGAGGAGGCCGGCGACAGCCCGGCGGGGGCCGATCTGGGCGGTACCGAGCTCCCACTGTGTCGCATCTTGAGCAAGGAGCAAGCTCTCGAGGGAGCCGATCGAGGCCCTCATAAGGGGAGCATCGGCAGCGGGGAGGGATAGTACTGGCGCTAGGATGGTGATGATCTGGGTGAACTTGGCCTGGAGGATAGGCTTCGGGGCGAAGGGAGTGACGACATCGAGGAGGTAGACGACGGGGGTCGCGAGGTTCTCATTGTTGAGTAGACTGAGAAGGGCGGCGAAGTAGGCGGTAGGAGTCGCGGGTGTGTTGCGCTCTTTGAAGGTGGCCTCGATAGCCTCGAGGACACTGGCAGTCTGTGACTAAAGTCAGGGTCCATGTTCACGATGGAGGCGGCCTTGCGACAGGCTACTGCAATAGCAGGCTGGGGAGAAGAGAGTAGGGATACAGAAGACGAAAGATAGAAAGAGGAGAGATGCATCATGACTCTGACTTACCTGTTTCTGGCTCTGGAGATTCGGAGACCGAATCTTGTCCAGTTTCTCCAGCAAAGACGGAGAAGAAGCCATCTTGAATGTGATGGAATGGCGCTGGAGTGGGACAATGCAAGCCGCTTCGCAGTGCTGAGATGCCATAAAGGGCAGAAAAGTTTAAGAAAAGTTGTCGCTTATCGGCGCGCAACGCCCCACCCGTGTCATTGATAAGGGTCATGGCGCTAGTCCGAAACTGATCCCGACTGTAACTCCAGGGTTAGCTATGGCATCTCAGGTTTATATGTATCGCTTGGGCAGCCATCAAGGTTATCAGATTCAATATTGATGTTGAATTGTATGAATAACGCATACCCACTAGGAACAAGTTTCTATTGCTTTAAGCCTATCTCAATCCCAAACAACAGGTTTGTTTCCGTCTTCAGTAAATCACCAAAATGTCGATGACCGTAATAACGATATAATGGGTTCATCCCCTTCCCAACCAGAAAACGCCGATACGAAAAAGAAAACCAGGAATCGATAAATGCTTGTATATTATATGTTCCTCCACCCCGTTTATGAGAACTCGCTGTCCGCCTCCTCAAAGTTGTTCTTGATCTGGAGAAGAACGGCCGCCTTCCAGTCATCGAGCCGACTCATCTTATCGTACGCAGCAAGCTTGTCCTGGAACATCTCGAGGTTGTTGTTCGAGGCTGCTTCCAACAAGTCAACCAGGAGCTGGTATTCGCGCTGACCCGTAAATGATGGGTCCTTCTCGGCGTACTTGGCGATGTTGCGCTGGGCAGTGACCATATCCTTGGTCGCCAAGGAGCAGAGACCGGCCTTGAGGAAGTACTCCTTGACCGAGTACCTCATCAGGTTGTTGCCGAGTGACGCCTCCGCGACCTTCTCGAACTTCTCAATCGCGCCGAAATAGTCGCCCGCGAGGGCAGAGAGATCGGCTACCTTGAGCCACAACTTGTTCGCAAGACTAAACACATTCGGTTAGGAAAACCTAGAGGAAAGAGGGGACTCGCCGGACTCGCAACAGAGTGCAAAAGCCCGTGGGCATGAGATCACTTACGCGACAGCACCGTCGTTCTCATACCACTCGGCCGCGGTTGTATAGGCCTTGATAGCCTCCGGCTTATTCTGCAGCTCGTTTTCGTAGACCTCAGCCTGGTTCTCCTTGTGCGACGCAGCTCTCCGGAAGTTACCCGCCATAGTATACTGCTTGATGGCAACCTCGACGCAGCGCACAGCATTATCTGGGGCATCTTTCCTATAGACCTTGAAGGCGTCCAACATGGCGTTCGCCGCATCGTTGGGCTCCTTCAACTTCTCAGTGTAGATCTTGGCAGCTTCCTCGAAACACTTGCCGGCCTCGGTGTCTGGGTAGTGGGAAAAGTGTCAGAATTTGTCGCGAGTTTCATATGGCCCGAAAGCGCATCGTGGGTATGATGATCGCGATAACGTACTCGACTTCTGCAACCTGAAAGCGTTGGCCGCCTGTATGTACTGATCCGCCGCATTTTGGTACTTGTCTTCCTTGTTTCCGAAGAGACCCCAGCCCTTGGAGGCGCTCGCGAGGGTCTTCTCTGCCTGGTGTTCGCATCCGGCATCAGCAAGGTGTCCATTGTCGCGAAAGTGTCAGGAGGTGTAAGGAGGGGCAGGTTTCAAACCTCTTGTTGGAGAACGCGCGGATCGACAGCCATGGTGGGCAAGTTATTAGACGGTATATAGATGGGCAAGTTCGTAAGTTGGTGTCGCGTTCGCTGTATGAAGCCGGTTGATGGGTGTCTCAAATGTCCGGAATCGGGCGCGCTTGAAGCTCAGGTGTTGGTCGGGATGGTGTCGTGTTCGTGGTTGCAGGTGTTTCGTTGTCTCCCGGGTATGCGGGATGGGATGGGGGGTCGGGGTGGTTGGCCGGTATGGGGGAATGACTTTAGCGGGCTGTGATCGCTGATGGCTCGCCATGGCTTTGACGCCTGAACGTGTTCCCTGCGGGCTTGTGGGGGAAGGTAACCAAGTGGACCACTGACATGTGTGAGACAGGGGTCGAGCCTTCAGCCTACCAAAGCTCAGCTATGACGCCCAACAGGTACTTCGCAAAGGTCACTCTTTCATCTCGCTCAACCTCAGAAATCGCGACTTTTATAGAGCCTCACCTGACACCACCCATCAAAGAGCCTCCAAGCCGCATCGTATCATAAACATCACAAACCAAGCCCACATCTTCCTTTCAACTATACCACTACGATTACCGAGGCATCTTCTTCCCGTCAAGGCCAACATGACAACAAAAACCCTCTGCCGCGCCTGCCACCGCGCGGCTCGCACAACCACAACCACAACCTCCATCTCAGCCCGCTCCAACTTGAACTCAGCCCGTGACCTCTCCCGACCATTCACAACCGAAACCTTCCCTCGATCCACCGCCCGTGGCGGCTCATCCAAACTCCCTCCACCACCACAAATCGACCCATCAGCCATCCTCTCCACGCCAACCTGGTCCGTCCGCTCTCTACTTCCCCCATCATCAACATCCACAACATCATCAACCCAACCCGAAGAAAGCGAAATAACCCCCCAAACCCTGCACCACCTCTCCCGCCTCTCCGCCCTGCCCCCTCCGTCCGCCTCCTCACCCACCTCCACGCCCCGCCTCCTCTCAGCTCTGCACTCGCACCTGCACTTCGTGCGCTCCATTCAATCGGTGGACACCACGGATCCTTCTTCTTTAGAAGGAAAGGAGCTGGCGCCGTTGAGCTCGATCCGGGACGAGTCGCCGGAGGGACTGGCGGAGATCACGATTGATCTGAAGACGCTTGAGGGGGCGCTGGCGGAGGAGGATATTGTTGGTCATTGCCGACGGCCGAGGAGGAGGAAGACTGAGGAGCAGCAGATGAAGGGGGAGAAGAAGAAGAATGAGGCTGAGAATTGGGATGTGTTGGGGTGTGCTGAACAAAAGGTTGGGAGATATTTTGTTGTCAGGAGTGGGAAGAAGGGGGAGTAGATGAGGATCAAGGGGAAAGTGGCTGAAGTTGATCTAGCGCCCTTGGTAGGGTAGAGGAGATGTGGTTTCCGTGGCATGACTAAATCCCTGATCTGCTAACTGATGCCGAGCGTATGGGAAGCCTGGGAGATTTGGAAAAGGACGGGAAAGGCGTCATAACACGCACGGCCGGGACTCTCGAGCTTTTCGAGGAACCGCGTTAGGTGCCCGTCTTGCCTATACTCCGAGTTCGAATCTTCCGAGGTGTATTCATGGGACAGGACTCACTCAGTGAGGGAACTATGCTGCTGCGATCCAAGCGACACACTGCAATATTTGTTTACTGTACCATACTAAGTGTGTCCTACCCAGATGATCAACATCGGTCGCCAGAGATTACTCTGGTATAGAAAGCTAACTGAACTGAAGCTAATCCTACAATTATTTAGATAACGTACGAATTTCTGTCTCATTTCTCATGAGCCCTGCGTTAACACCCCCTTGTCGTTGTCATAAAATAAAAGATTAGCAGGAACTTAGGTCCCAAAAAAAGCCGAAGTTAAACGTTTACCAATCCTCCCCCTGACGAATCGAATGCAGCGTTCACCTCTTGTTCTTCTTCCTCATCCGGGTCCTGATAATACCCGGATCATTTTTCGCAGCTTCCTTCGCCTTGTCAATGATCACAATTCCACGCTCGACGGCGTCCCGCTTCTTCTCACGCTCTCGCACCCTTTCTTCTGCGGCTACCATGGCTGCCTCATCTTGGCTGACCTGCTCTTGGTTGATGTCCTCCCAGTTGATGTGCTTTAGGATGCTACCGGCGAGGTACTGGTATCGGAGATGTCCACTGACCTTAGCAGAGACATCAACATTCTCGACACCATCAATACCCTCAATCCGCTGCAAACCTGCGACGCCAAACTGGATGCTGCTCGTCCGATACAAGAAGCCCAACAGGTAGTCGTTCTCAGAAAAGACATTGACAAGTCGGCCAGATACTACGCTCCTCATGGTACACCAGACGCGGGCTTCCGAGGGCGCGGGCGTACCTATCATGACGGCGTTCTCGACAAGACCGAAAGCTCTGCGCTCCGCCAAGACCATCAGACAGACATAGATCGCACGGGCGCCGAGACTGTAACCGATTAGCGTTGCTCCACGCTCTCCGTGGGCTTTGTTCATGATGGCGTCGGCGAGAAGAGCTCCGGCCTTATCAGCGCGGACCATGCCGACGCTCCAGGGGTTATCGATAATTTTGTTGATCTTGAGCAAGCCGAGGGGCCAAAGGGATTCCGTCATGCTGGTGAAAACTGGACCATGTTTGTTAGCGCGTCTCGAGAGGTTACACTTTAGGATATTGGAAGGAGGCTCACTGGTCCGAGCAATGATTTCTTTCTTTGCCATGGACCATGCCGAGCTCCTTACGACAGTCTCCAAAGCTGTACCCATCTTCGAGAGCGAGTCCACCTCCCATCGCACAGCGTATACCTCGTTCGCCTGTCCTAAAGCCCGCCAGGGGTTAGTGACGTCCGATTCGTCGGTCAGCCATCCACTAATGGCCAGCACAACTCGGAGACGACGGGCATCTGGCTGGATCTTGCCAATCTCGCCATCTTCGCCAATTGAGCCGCGCAGGGGGATGAAAGCAAAGTCCTGTATCTCCTTGGTATACTGTTCCATCAACTTGACCGAAGTTCTGGCGTTGTAGATACCGAGCAAAGCGCCGACAACAAAAGCACTCTCGCCCATCGAACCCAAGATGCCGGCAGAAGCAGTGGGCCCAAGCCCGAAACCTCCATTGACGGATCCGATTCCTGCAGCCACAAGGGGCGGAGCGAGATGGCCAGGTATTCCAAAGCTGCTAGTCCCAGCCATACTTGCCCATCCGTGCCTCCATCTCCTGGATGGTTTACCAGCACATTCCTCGATTCTTTTCTGGATCAGCTCCTCTGGATTGATATCCTTGGCCATCCACGCAATAGCCTTGGCAACGCGGACCTCGTCATCAACGAGGATGCGAAGAGGAAGGTTTAGCGAAGAGGTGATATGGAGCAGCAGCACCCGAGTATATGCGCTGTAATGCTCGAGTGAGAGCAGGAGGAGTAGCAGAGCGTGAAGCACCAGCAATCTTTTCTCTAGAGGCCAGTAGCAGAGTGTCGACGGGATCGGCGGGTAGAGCTGCATCAGGACAGGGTCGGACTCAATGTTGGAGGTTGTAACTCCTGTCATGGAATTAGCAGCCGTCACACTATCTCTATATATGTGCCCCTGGTCACTAGGTGGAGTAAGCACTCACCGTTAGGCCTGTTCCTTCCTCGCCTGTTATTCGGTATCGTGGAGTTGAAATTGGCATCTCCAGCCCGCTTGACCGAGATGTCACCCACTCTCCTATGTACCGCTGTCTGCCATTTCTTGAAGTGCAGCATGGCTTCCTTTTTCAATTCCTGAAGGTATGGCCCGATTGTCTTGTCATTGTCCTGTTCACGGGCGCGTTGAATATCCAGATTAGACGGGTTAGCTGGCTGCAGTGCAGCATCCGCGTTGTTTTTGCTGTCTCGAGGCATGTTTCCATTTTCCTTTTGGCTCTTCGAGGTCTTACCCTTAGTGCGCTTCTTGGGGTTCTGGGGCTGCGTCTCCACGGGGGGAGGCTTGGTGATGCTGAAATCACGCAAGTGAGCTGGAAGTCCGCTCCAGAACTTGTTACGAACCGGGGGAGCGTCATCGATCAGACCGGCTGAGTCGTAAACATGGGTAAAGTGCTTCTGCATAACATCGGTGGTCCTGGTAATGAGTGAGGATAAGTCGTTCTTCTCCTGGGATGACAGTAGAGTGCTGAAGTCAGCCTCCCGCTTCGGGGGAATATGTCTTGGTCTGCCGCCGGGAGGCATATCCGCGGTGTTACTATCGTCAGAAGCTGTGTGGGAGAGGGTCGGTGAAGTTGGTGATGCTGCCTCGGCGGCGTCCTTGGGAGAAGGCAAGCCGGGAGGGATTGGGTTACAAGTCTTGAGGCCCAGGGCCTTTGAATGGCGCACCGCTGGCGCGGGAGCTTCCTTAAGTGCCGCCATGATCAATTAAGGAAGGCGACAAGGCGCAATGATTGCTCTTTCTGTTGTTGATTCTGACACCTCAGTCCCTGCCTTGGGGTGGGTGGGTTACAATAGAGGTAATTGCCTTGACCAATTGGTACAGCGCAGTAAGTGTACTTGTCGCTGTGGTGTGGCGAAGAGACGGAGCGTATGAGTGTATCGTTTCGTCAGGATGGAGTCTGCGCAATTGCAACTGGAAGGTCTGGGCAATAGGTGATTGCCAGCTGAGTGTGGAATCAGTCCAGTCGTCTTGTTGGGTTGGTCTGGCAGATCTTGTGACAGGTGACTTCCCAAACTGTTGAGTTCGCTCTCATATTATGCTTCCCCGCTAGGAAAGATAGAGGGAAAGAGCGATGGTCATTCTGTTTCTGGAATTGTTTGCTGTCTTGAGGGGCAGGCAGTTGTACTGCGGTACCACGATGCTGTTCGCTTAGGTTGACCTTGACGTCACAGGAGCCAGCCAGACTGTCACAGGGCCACGAAAGAGTGTCGTTCCTGCGGTTTTTAAACTGGAGGGTCAGGCACGGGTATGTCGAATATTCCAGGCCGGAGATGCGAATATTAGGAGTAGAGAATGCGGTCGCGCCAGGCGGTGTGGAGGGGAAACAGACAGAGGAAGGAAGAAAGGCCGAGAGGTCGGGCGTTGTTGTAGATAAAGTAAGTATGGGAAAGGGTCCTGGTCCCAAGCCGGGGGCGGGGATGCAAGGTGGGTGGTTGCAGAAGGGATATACAGATATCCGTTGGTCGGGAAGGAAGCTGGGGATCGTGAACGTGGACGGGGAGAAAGAGCAGAAAAGGGCAGCGAAAGGCAGCACGGCACGCAATGAAGGGCAGTTCAGTTGAGGGTAGGCAAAGCCAGGAACCCAGTGGAAGCTAGGAGTAATTTACGGGTGGGCCGATTGCCGGAAGCTTTGCCAACAGCAAAAGGACGGCAATGAGAACCAGTGAAGTATGGCAAGCATCGAAACTCCCGTTGTGCGACGCGGGAGAGGCGGGGTGTTTGGTGGTGCTTGGTGGTGTTGGTCTTCTGAGGCAGCACAACATCCAAAGAGGTTCACAAGCTCAAGGATCACGGATATAAGATGCTTCCATTGTGCTGCCATGCCAGCTGCTGAACACGAACATTCAAGTGGCATTCATGGGGAGAAGGGTTCGCAAGGTTGACTTTAGGCTGCAGTGGGCTGGACCGGCACCGCTTTCTGTTGTCTAGAACACGCAAGCCTAGCCGCTTGAATGAGGCAACGCACTGTGAAGCTGGGGCGTAACTGAGCAAGCCATGATGGATATAAAAAGGACGTTGAAGAATATGTGCTACCCTTTGGTACGGCATCACCATTCAACATCCAAACCTCCCAACCTCATTCTTTGACATGTAAACAGACGCAATTTCCCGAAGACCAACGAAAAACTTTAATGGCCCAACACGCACATGGAAAGGATATTCCATGGACATATGGATATCCAACAAATTATTTTGTTTGTTTGCAGTGGTCCCTTCCCGATAATACAATGAGGCTCAATTCGGGTATTGTTAGAACTTTGGTTCAGGGTTAAAGCAGTGACCTGCCATCAGGGTTGTGTAAGAGAACCGAACGTTGCGGACGCTTGCGCTTAGGCTGCCATGGGTCCCATGTCAATCCTGCCTCTCCGGCTTCCTTCCCGCAGGCGATCTTTGCTCCACCTTTGATTGGCTGCCCTGCATTGTCTGCATCCATTCTGTTCCGTTGGTCTTGCGAAGGAATGTGGAAGATAGAATGACGAAGGGACGTGGGGAAAAAGGCGCTAAAACCGAAAACCTTCAGCGGCCGCGATCCTTCCGTCATCATAGGTTGCTCTAACGTCCATCAACCACACACCTACCGCGGCGTGTTAACGTGTCCAACACTGAATGCACACACCTATATACCCACACATCTTCGCGTCCGTCTTCAGCCTATTCGAAGTCTAGAAGGTACTACAATCTGCCGACCAATACGGGACCCATTGCGCGACACAGGCCCCCGGAGACGGGCCGAGAGCTATCAGATCTAGATAACGGAACAGCCTGGAACCCCACGACAAGAATCGCATAAAAGTTCCAGTTCCTGCCAGGCACACTCCTCGTCAGCAGCGACGATCGCCAAGTTTCCAAAGACTCAGACCGCAATTGTTGTCGCATGACCGGAAGGCCTTCGAACGACGATCACCTAACTCCTTTCTCGTAACAGATCACACCACCCTGGGAAACCGCGCCTTTGTCAAAAAGAAGCGCTCCCGGAACCTCTTCTTCTTCGAGACCCAATAACCTCTACGACTACCTACTAGACATCTACAACAACCCTTTCGAACACACACCTTCATCCGTCCGAAGAAGAAAACAACAGCAAACTCTCACGCAATCACACAATGGCCTCCGTCGCCCAGCGGCAAACGCAGCCTGCGCAACCATCCACCAGCCAAACCGCCGCCCCAACCCACACTCAAACCGCGACCTCCGCCCCGGCCATCTTGCGCCTACGCGGCGCGCACTCGAACGGGAGATCAGTACAATGGCGTAGCGATGTCGTTGACAACGAAGGTCTCGGCAGGAAGAAGTCCAAAGGTTAGTTTTTGGTTTTGCTCCTGCTCCTCCCTCACCTGCCCTGCACGCATACATACATAAACGCTCTCCCCAGTACTTCTGCTGACAATCACCGGCGTGTCACACATAAACAGTCTGCTGTATCTACCACCGACCAAAAGGCGTGGACGAGTCCAGCGACGATTCCTCTTCTTCTTCCGACTCTTCATCCTCCTCTGACTCGGATTCGGACTCGGAACCTGATCAAGATAAACGGATTAGATCTGGCGGCGGCGGCGGTGGCGGCAGTGGTGGGAGACGCAGTGGCGGTAGGGGCCACCAGCATAACCATGATCACGATCACGGGGAAGGTGGTTGTAACCACGACCCTGGGCGCGGGAGGAAACACGGCGATAAAGGGAAAAAGAGGGAGAGGAGACCAAGCCCGAATGCGTATGAGAAGATGCCCAAGTATAAGCCGAAGGATGGAGGGGCTGGGCCTTCGAATCCAGGATCTCAGGGGCCGGGGGGGGAGTAAATAAAGGAGGACGTATGGTTCAACGGCGACTACGATTTTTAGGATTGGGTGGGGGGAAAAAAGTGAAACTTTGAGTGACTGGAGCATGCACAATACCAAGTATTATATATAGGCGGATATTTAGATACCACAGGGAGGAGGGAGAAGGTTAGCACGGAGGTTGGGTTTGCCTCGATTTTGATTCTTGAAGACACCCAGAGCAATGGATATGTACTGCGTCTTGTAAGACATTACCCTTCGGTGTGCGTTTTTTGTTGAAAGAGACTAGACTTCGCGAGTGAAAATAGCGGTTGATATACCCATGTATCTCACTACAACGGCCTCAGATATTGAAGGTATTCAGTAACGCAGAGCTTTTGCTACTCGGTTCGAACCACCATTGCCATCCGATACATAAATGACTTTCCCTGTCACATGTATCGGCTATACAGAGCTTCCCAATGTTCCATATAGTATATAGAATCTAACCCATCCGTGTAAAGAAAACCGTCCAGACCTTTTTAGTTCACAGCGCCAGACGCCACTCAACGTTATCCCACTAGTGCAACAGCCAAGTCTGAGTCTGCTCCTTCTCGCCCTCGGCAGCCCAAGTAACCCTCAAGTTCAATCCACGCTCGTGGTTCTCGGCCGTGATATACTCAATTTCGCCCGCAATCTTCTTGCCAGGAGCCGGCTTCGTCTCCTTGATCGTGTTCTTGTCCAGCAGCATCAGGCCCTGTCTCCAGTGGGTAGGCTCGCCAAACGGTCCCGTGGTGAAGGCCACCCGGGCGTCCTTGTCGCCGCCCTTGCCGGCCGTAGCGGCAACCCACTCCTGCGCCTTGGTGTCCAGCTTGATGGACTCGTCGACGCGGTCGCGCGCGAAGAAGACGTCCCACCAAACCAAAAAGCCGTCGTGGCTCTCGGCCTTTTCGTCGAAGGCGCTCTGCCACTTGGCCGTGAACACGAGGTCCTCGACCTTGACGGTGTGGAAATCCAACAAACCGAACGAGGCCGGGGTGCCGCACACAGTCTCGGCGGGACGCACCTCCATCCGACAGTCCTCGTAGATGCCCTTCTGCATCACCTTCATGTCGAAGCCATACACGTCGCGCCAGAAGTCGACGTACTCGGCAATATACTCCTGCTCCGACACGGGCGCGATCCACATGTTGCCGTGGCTGGGGACGAGCAGGCCGTTGGGAGCAAGGTACTTGTCGCGCGCCCAGAGGACGCTGTTGAGCATGGCCTCGTACAAAAGGCAGTAACCCATCCACTCGGACACGATGATGTCGACTTTCTCGACGGGCAGGATCACCTCCTCGATGCGGCCCTTGAGGGTGACGATCACGTCCGAGAGCCCGTTGGCGTAAATGTTCTCGCGCGCCTTGTCGATGATTTCCGAGCGGTCGACGGCGATGACCTGCTTGGCGCCCGCCTTGGCGCAGAACATGGACAGGATACCCGTGCCACAGCCGATGTCGAGCACGACCTTGCCGGCGAAGAGGTCCTTGTTCTGGTAGATGAAGTCGCGGTAGGCTTCGGTGCGCACTGTGTCCTTGAGCATGGTCTCGTGGATGTCGTTGTGCGCGTACGACTCGAAGTAGTAGTCCGAAGCACCCTCCTTGGCGGCAGGACCCTCGGGGACCGGGCCTGAAGGCGCAGCAGCAGCAGCGGCGGCGGCCTTGCCCTTAGCAGCATCCTTGTCGTCGTCGTCAGCCTGCCAACGTTGATCGAGCGTCTGCTGGACGGCAAGACGATAGTTGGAGAACTGCTTGGACAGCTGCTCAAGCTGAGCCTGGAGCTCGGCGTTCTTCTGGATCAACTCATCCACAGCAGGCGCATCCGTACCCTTCTCGGCGCCAGCAGCAGAAACCTCAGCGCCGGTACCGCTGAACTCGGGGAGATCATCCAGGCACAAAATCAAGGCGTCGTCATCGAGGACGGGCTTGAGATAGCGGTCATCCTCCAGATCGGCGGCAGTGATCTCAGCGGGAAGAGGGATGCCTTCGTGGACCTTGGAACGGACTAACTTGTTGTTAATAAACGAAATCTCTAGCTTGTAAGATATGGAGACCTACTGAAGTTGATGAGCTTGATCAAGCCGTAGAAGTCCAAGTTCAGACGGTCGCGAATGGCAAGGAAATCAAGACCCTTGTCCTTGCAGTAGTTCAGCATGGACACAACGTCGGGGAAGACATGGTCGTCGAGCAAGGAGATGATGGGCGGGGCCTCCTCCTGCTCCTCGTCCTGGTCGAGCCACTCATCCTCGTCGCCAGAAGAAGAAGAGGCATCGGAGCCAGAGTCAGAGCCGGAGCTGTAGTTGTCACGACGGGGTTCGGACTGAGCCGCCGAGGTTGACGCTTGAGCGGCCATGATGGGTGGTTTGCCTTGAGGTACTTGACTTTGCTATGTCAAGTACAAAAATGTGAAAAACAACCAAGACCACAACAAGGAATGTGGTTCTTGAAAATGTGTTGTCAGGTTGTTGGAGCCTGGTCGTCAAGGTGCGCAGGCTTTGAAAAAAAAAAAATCAGAAATTTCCACTTCTGTAAATTGGTAGTGTAGAGCAGTACCTCGTTAGGTGGCTGCAGTTGCAGCGTCCAAAAATTGCGGGGAAGCACATGCTGATTACGAACGCTTGTTTGAACATCGAGTGCAAATAATGTTCTCGTAATTTTATGCAAATATGTTGATGATTCCCGTTTGTTCACTTTTAACCTACTTACTGACTGTTTTCTAGATGCAGCAGTGAGGTTAGCTGTTGATCTAGGGATTGAGCTTCTTTGGGGCCTTTAGCAGGATTGTGTCGTTCTCCAACCACCACCCCAAAAGCCAGCCCCTTTCCATCCCAACTTTAAGATCCAGTTGCCTCAGCAACCAACCTTCCCAGAAAGACCAGAGAGGAAGTAATTGTCTGATCCAATGCGCCCTTTATCTTGGCCATGTATTCATAGTGGCAATGTACAGTGTACAAAAGTACCTAGCAGCTCCATCACTCTATGTGCTGTGGCTGCTCCCTTGCCCATCGTGCTTGCAACTTTGGTACTCCCAAACAACGCCGGTAACTCCTATACATAACCCAGTGAACAAACTCAAGTATTCAATTACAGATAAGAAAAGAGAAAGGGGTCCCAACGAACAGCACTTGAGCAAAATTCCAACCTTACAATCCAAAAGACCAGGCAATCAAATTGCCCTGAATCCAATTCACAATCAACTTCTATGCCTTGCTCACAGGCGGACACTCGCCCCTATACCCCTTCCGAAATACCACAGCGTCTCTGTCCAGGATCCAATTCTCACTGCCACAGTAGCTTTGGCATCAAGCTTCAGCCTACCACCAAATGCCTCCTTCATCTTATCACGTCCAACCGAATCCAGAGACCAGTCCACCGGCAACCGAGGCGTAGTGGACACCCCTGGAGGGCAGCCAAACGGTGAATCGTACTGGATTCGTCCGATTTCCTCCGTGTGATTGTACAAGGCCGTAGCATTGATGTGCTCTATATATATCGTGTTTCGTGAGAAGGGCGAAGCTAATGTAAATGTTGCCGTAGAGGAAAATATGTGAAAGGTCGCGCCCCGAATAAAGTGAGGAGCCGTGTCATTGGTGCTGCTGTTCCTATCATGTCGATCATCCTCATTATCGCCAGGAACGCTAAGCCTAGGCATTGGGAGCATGAAGTTGAATTTTGACAGCGCTTTGCCCAGCTCTGGCTTTGATGGGATAGTACCCGGATGTGTCCTAAGCGTCACGGTTGTGTTATAACCGGATATGTACTGCGAAATCAGATCTCGGCCTAGTTGCACGCCACCTTCTCCGGCCAGAGAAGGCCTCCATATTGCCGTCACTCTCAGATTTGTATTGTTGCCACGCTTGATGGTTAGTTTCTTTGCACGCGCCTCGCCGAGAACAGTCCCGTTGTTCAGGATGTGTATGCTAATCCAAGGAATGTAGGCCGCGTATGGAGTAGGGTTGGTCACGTTGACTGACGCCTGAAAAGATATCGAGACAGGGCTTGTGTCAACAACTTCCAGGTTTCCAACTTGAGGCTGCATAGAGCCGAGAAGATTGTTTCCAAAGGCTAGTGAAGGAGCGAGACGTTAGTTTTCTGAAATGTCCATGGAGTATGCGTGACCGATTGGTGGATAGCATCGACAACAGATGCGTAACCGCCAACAGCAGCAAGGTGACTGACAGAATATCATTGGAGAAGAGACGGACGTTTGAGCGGAATTCTGCCCTCCGCGGGGACACCCTTCACCACAAATTGTCCAAGAATTGTATGCACTCCAACATCGACAAGAGCGCTAATATCGAGAATGACATCGACGTCACCAAAAAGGAGGGCCTGAATAACGTCGGTTAAGACATCGTCGTCGGTAACCTTGAGTGGTGTATCGTGAACGCGTGATGTGATTTCGATCAAGTTCTCTTCACCAGGACCGCCTTCGATTTGAATGGAGCTAGCCTTCTCATCAATTTCCAGTTCGCCAAGCTTCCTTGAATGATAAAACACATCCGCCTTGGCTTGAACACTGGAGACGTTCAAGCCAATATTCAGTTCAGATGGGAGGGCCGCCAAGGCAACGATAGTGCCCGATACTTTGGGGTTCGAATTGGGGTCATCTGGATCTGCCAATGGGTCTGGCAAGGAGAATGATACGTCCGTCAAAGAGAAGTTACGAATCAAGTCGTCAAAGGATTGCTGCGGAAGGGGTACGGGGACCGTAACCCTGGAGATGATATCCCCGATCCAGCCGGGTGCCTCTCCACCTTGATCTTTCTGACCTCGTACGAGAACGGACGCAGGCTCACCCGCAAGGTAGGCTTCAAAGAGCTTGTCCAACGGCGACAAGGTTCCACCAGGGCAGGGACGGGTAAGGGGTTCTGGTAATTCCTCAACAATGGAATGGGCGGTGACTTCGACATCGGCTTCCGGCCTAAGGGCAATAACATCGGTTACGGCGGTAGCGACAGAAATGGCCGGGCCATGCTTCTTGCATCCCGGAACCAGGACCTCGAACTTGAGCGCGGGTACGTCAAAAGCAACTGGATATGGGTTAAAGGTGGTGATGGTAACGTCGGCTGCCATTCCTTGCTTATCACCGCCGGGCAAGGGCCTCTCTTCAAAATTAAGACCGGTAATGTTGTAGGAGGGGAGCGGGGGCAATTCCTTGCCTACAATAAATGTATCAGCATGGTATTCAAGGTCATCATGGTGAAAGGACACGACGTCGGGGCATAACAGATGTTTGTTCTCATTTAAAAGAATGACTTCTCGCCAAATAACAATGCTGCGAAGGGACGGTAGAGGGATTGACCTTCAAACTCCATTGTTTCCGAAACAGCGTGTGTTCCCAGGGGGATGTTGAATCTTGTCTTGACCGTGATATCCGTCGTTCCCCGTACACGAACTGTATCCATCTTTCCGCTCAAGAACTGGTTTGCAATGGTCCGAATGGTATCAGCATCACCAGGCGCCAGATCGGCAACGATGTCGAGCTCAGTATTGTGACCATTCGCAATAGTAATGGTCAAAGGGGGGAGGCCAGCAGTTCCGAGCAACATGTTGTCGTGATCGATCCAATAGACCTTGACCCTCGTCTCCTCTGTCGCCAGGTCTTTGGCCAGCCACGTGGTGAACTGGCCGACCCGTCTAACATAAACATTCTTGACACGCGTAGCATCAAGCTGGAAGTTTGCTTGGATGCGGGCGCGGACACCGTCGGTGGTGATGGACTCGAGCGCCAAATTCGTCGGCTCGATGACAATAGCCTCCTTAGCATATTCCTCAACCGCAGCTGGAACAAAAAAGGCGCCAATAGCGATGGAGGTCGCGAGCACCATCAACACTAGCGCGACGATAACGGAGGGCCATCGCGTCGACTTCTTGGTTGACCGGGCCTGTGGTTCTGCATCTCCAGACTGAGAAGCCCCAGCAGAGACCAAAGACGCTCTGTCTGAATCGTCGCGTTCTCCGTTATAGCGTGGCGTAGTATTAGACGTCGAAAGCAGAGGCGTAGACTCGAGTGCTCCGTCGGTTAAATCGGCTAGCGTCTTGCTGCCCCTACTGCTTGTCGACGCCGCGAGCAGAGGGGACCGCTCGGTTTCGGAGTCGGAAGACGACATGTCGAAAAGATGGTGCTGGATTCGGTACTTAAGCTCTCATGAATGAAGGGTAAAAGCTGAAATAGGCAATGAGTCGATGAATGGAGAATGGATGGTTCGGATCGCGGCAGACGAGCAATGGCAGATCAAAGCTTAGACGCTCCTGCAATGACGACACGGACGAGATAAACGGTCGGGTATTGACACTGAGGTAGCTAGGCTACTCAAGGGATGAGACAAAACAGATAAACTAAAAGAACATGACGGAAGATATTTCCAAGGGAAATGATGAGATTCAACCGACGAAGTACCGCAACACTGGAAAATGGTGTTGTAACAAAGCAGGACGGTTGGTGTTTCATCGAGGTCGAGATTGAGGTTGGGCTCGCGGCCGACACATCCTTGGATATCACTCACGAGCCCTACACTAACAACAGGATGCGTGAGCTGGCACTTTTCTACAGGTTGACAGTGCCTCCATGCAGTTAGTGCTGCACCAAAACTGCACCAAAACTAGCGGCTTCTAGTGGGCAGCTGCCCGCAAGGCCTCCCTGAAGCGATTGCTTGGCACTTGGCACTTCTGCCCTGTGCGTGACCGGGAATGGCTTGATTGGCTCTGCTGTGCCTGCATGGCTCTTTCTGCTTGACCTCCGGAGCCGGAACAGACTCTTGCCCTCCCACGCCTCCTCCCGCAACGGGACTGGTGACAGTTGCATCCAAATCCCCAGTGGATGGATGGATGGCACGGCATTGCACGGATGGACTGGACGGAATGAGTGGAGCCACAACCTCGAACATTGGAGAAGCCCAGCCTGCCCAGAGGCCCCAGACACCTCACCGGCATGTCCCGTCGTGGTGTGGAGTGAAGCTCGAGTAGGTACCAGCCATTGAACAAGCTCCAATTCGTCAGCCCTGCATGTACCCGTTTTCACGCCAGGGTTCTTATCCGCGACAGGGCGTTGACTGACACACGACATGCTGAGGCTCAGTTGGCGGTTAGAGGCGGGAAATTGTGACTGGACTGTTTGACTGTGACTGTTGAGGAAGCGAGTGTTGGAGTTGCGGAAGTGTGTATGAGCACCTCCTCCATCCCGTCATACCTCAACCCCCAAGAAAGCTCCGAAAAAAAAAAAAAAAAAAAGAGATTGGTACGAGAACCGGTATCGGTTCAGTATAAAAATCAAAATGTTTCCATTGAACTTTCAACTTTTGGCTGCTATCTTTTGGCTCAATTGACCTATTCCCTGCCATCAAGCACATCCCTGTAAGGACCCTCAACAGTGAGCTACTTAATCGTCTTGCTCTTTGCGTGTGGATTTGCAAACTGGGGAGAGGCTATTCCGAAAGTCTGGGCTGCTCATGCATCGTGTATCTGTTCGCCTAGCGAAGACAAAAAGAGAAAGGACGAAAGACCGGGGTACCTGTGAAGAGTCACGGTTCGCGAATCGATTCATAAAGGAAGTGGGAAGGGCCTTGATAAACACTACTGCAGCCTTCCTCCCCCCGGGGCCACTCTTCTTGACTCACACAACTCATCTCTCGTTCTCAAGATACCCCATAGCACTTTATTTTCTTCTGATATTTCTCTCTTTCCTTGTTCCCATTAGATACCCATTCCACCTCACCATCGCCATCATGATGTCCCGTGCAACTACTCGCTGCGTCAAGTCCGCTGTCGGACAAATCCAGGCTCGCTCTGCCTCCAGCAACGCCGCCAACAGTGCGGCGCCCCGCCATCTTCTCTCCATCAGCCAGCTTAGCCCCGCCGAGTTCTCCAAGCTGGTCCTCAATGCTTCTGCTTACAAGCAGGCCACCAAGGCCGCCTTCGCTGCTGGCCCCGGTCAGGTACCCCAGACTTTGGACGGCAAGCTAAAGGGACGGACCGTGGCCATGATGTTCAGCAAGCGGAGTACCAGGACTCGCGTCTCGACTGAGGCCGCTGTGGCTCTCATGGGCGGCCACCCCATGTTCCTCAGCAAGGATGACATTCAACTGGGTGTAAGTGTTAACCGTTATCCTCTTGTCTCCTGCCTAAAAGAGACATACATATGTCCTAGAACATCAATTACTAACGACACCCCCACAGGTCAACGAGTCTCTCTATGACACATCCAAGGTCATCTCCTCCATGACCTCGTGCATGGTAGCCCGCGTCGGTCCTCACTCCGATGTCGCCGACCTGGCCAAGGACTCGTCGGTACCCGTCATCAACGCCCTGTCCGATGACTTCCACCCGCTCCAGGCCATCGCCGATTTCCAGACCATCCACGAGGTCTTTGCCACCAAGCCCGCTCACGAGGCCAGCCTCGGCCTCGAGGGCATGAGGGTCGCCTGGGTAGGCGACTCCAACAACGTGCTTTTCGACATGGCCACCGCCTGCGTCATGCTGGGCGTCGACATCGCCGTCGCCTCACCCGCCGGCTACGGCATTCCCGACCGCATGAAGCAGATCATTCTTGGCGCCGCCGAGGGCGTTGCCAGGCCCGGCAAGCTGATCGAGACTACCGTCCCCGAGGAGGCCGTCAAGGACGCTGATATCTTGGTTACCGATACCTGGGTGTCCATGGGTCAGGAGGCCGAGGCCCAGAGGCGCCTCAAGGCGTTTGCTGGCTTCCAGATTACCAACGAGCTGGCTAAGCGCGGAGGCGCCAAGCCCGGCTGGAAGTTTATGCACTGCCTGCCTAGGCATCCCGAGGAGGTTGATGACGAGGTCTTCTATGGTCCTCAGTCCTTGGTCTTCCCCGAGGCCGAGAACAGGCTCTGGGCTGCTGTCTGTAAGTGAAGCAATGTCCCCTGCCCCAGATGCGAGACACGGTAGAAAAGCTGGAGCTAACCACTTTTGTGCTTTTATCTAGCTGCCCTTGAGGCTTTTGTCGTCAACAATGGCAGGATACTCTAAGCAAGAAGCCAAATGACAAGGTTTCTTCTGGTTGCATCTTGATTCCATCCACTCTTCTTACATCGTAAGCATATCATAGTAGTAAGGCAGGCGTTGTAATCCATGGGTCAAGGGGCTTGGTTGGTTGGTTAATGTACGATATTTTCATATACACACAAAAGTTCTTGCTTTTTTCTTCTTCACACACCCCGGTTCCTTATTCTACATCTAGACGGGGTAGTAGAACGGGAGAGACATGACGTAAAACAATGAAGGATATTTGAGATGTTGTAAAGGATTGGTCAACTACTTTGGATGTGTTTTTTTTTACGTCGCTGCAGCTATTAGAATGGAGGAGGCACATAGAGACAATTCTGCGAGAGTGCGTAAAATAGGGGACCAAATGACCAATCCAATCCACAACTCCTAAACCATTTCCATTTTTCCCTTTCCATTTGCACACACCACCGCTCATTTAACCAGGAGGAAGCTGGCTGGCATCAACTACGTCATCGGCCTCCTTCACATGGGTCTCCTCGCCGTGCTCGTAGAGAGGAGAGCGGGGAAGAGCCATGAGACCAGTACGGGCGGACTCGAGAATGCCGAAGGGGGCAATGAGCTTGAGGAAGGAGTCGATTCTGACGGGCTTCGCGGAGCTGTGGGAGAGTTTTAGTAAATTTGACAACTACGCAAGAACAAGGGGTAATTCAACTTACACTTCGACAATGCAACTGTTAGTGCTAATATCCAATACCTTGCCGCCGAACTGGTGGGTGAAATATGTGATGCTCTTAAGATGCTCATGCTTGTGCCTCAACGCCTCGCTGGCAACCAGGCGGCTGGGGTGGAAGTCCTTGGCAGTCTCCTCCAGGCTGTGCTCGCCGCCATTCTCGAGCTTGCCGGCCTCGCCCTCGGTGGCCTCGGCGGTGATCTCGCGGTGGTGAGCGAGAAGCTCCTCGAAGTATTCGGGACCGAGAATGTTGATCTTGGCCAAGAGCAACTCTCTCTGGACGAGAGCGGCCTTGCTGTAGTCGAGAACGGCCCAGACGGGGACCAAGTCCTCCAACTGCCTGCGCGCCTGCTCGACGACACCGTCCTGGCCGGTCAGGACAATGGTCATGCGGGAAAGGTCATCAACCTCGGTGTTGCAGACAACGAGTGAGTCGATGTTGAAGCCTCTGGCGGCCAAAATCCCCGAGACGCGCGACAGCACACCGGGCTCGTTCTGGACCAAGCAGTTCAGGATGTGACGCTTGGGAGGGGCGAGCGAGGGAGAAGGAGTCTCGTAGAGGATGTTGGAAACGGCGGCCTGGGCGGACGACCAGGCAGGAGGGGCGTCGGCAGCGGGAAGAGGCGCATGGCGGCGACGGATGGCCTTGTAGGCAATGGCGGAGGTCGAGCTGCTGTGGGAGCTGTACCGGACACCAATGGCCGCCGGAAGAGACTGCCGGGCGACGGGAGCGGTATCCCTTGCCTTCGCCGATATCCGGCGCAACGGCGCGGACATCACGAGGCTGCGAGACGCCATGGTCGTCGCGAGTGTGATGTATAGAGAGAGCGGAAGATGCTTCACTGCCCCTCGTGCGAATCGATCCGGAGCCGACGAGTAATGGATGCTACGGTGGTGGTGAGCTGGGGGGTCCAGGTGTATGTACAGATGGAAGTATGGGATGGATTGGAAGATAGCTACGAGGTCAGGAAATGGATGGATTGAACCCACTGGATATGTTTTCACCAGCCGCTAGTGACTCACCCGAGAATCGGAGCTCGATGGAGGATCAGTGATTAACACAGGGCTCTAGACGTGGCTCCAGGCCCTCGTTGCTAGCGGGATGCACTGACGATGTGACCGATGGGACCGCCGATTATGGGGGCCGACATGGATTGACCAATGCAAAATAGAGGAGCCCCAGCTTGCCCCAAGCCCGGGTTGCCGAATGGTAGTGTCGCGAATTTGCCTGCCCGCCGGCCGAAACTCGACTCCAGTCGGGCAGTTGAAGCTTGTGTTGCCGTCTTTGTTCAACCTAGCTTATCGGTATCGTAGCTTGACGAAGTCGGCCGGACATTCAGAAGAATGAAAGGCATTGAGACAGTCAGACAATTGTGTACGACATGTAATTATAGGATTCCATTAGATTCTAACATGGGTCGAATTCGAGCGCAGACACCCAAAGTCGATGGTGCTCAAGACCGGAATATCTTAAACTGGCAACGTGAAATGTCGTGTACTTTCCAGAAATCCAACTCGGACTGGACGCCGTGCACCTTCCTGGCCCGACGATACATACCTGCCGCTTCCACTTCTGCGATCCCGTCTGCAAGCCCGGGCTGAGACCGAGAGCCCAAAAGCCCAAACCGGGGAAAGACCCACAGCGATGTTGGGTCCAAAAAGCCAATCAGAACCAGACTTGGCGTTGGCCAGGGCGGGTCCAACGCTCCACGTCTCGCAGCCTCGTGGAATTTTACGAGTCTCCACATCAACCCTTTCCCTTTGACGGGGCCAAGCTTGAATGTCTCATGCACTGGCTGGGTCCAACTCCAACCGGTCATCAACACGGGCGACCCGATTTCTTTTTCCGCCTTCAAAGAAAGTTCAACATTTACTTACTAGACATCCATTGATTATTTCGGTTGTTCGACGCGAAAAACCGCACTTCGATTAGCAGCCTATTCGACGCATTCAACCACCCAACCCGGTACCCGACCGAATTACTCCCAATATGGACGACGCAGAACGCCGCAGCGCGAAGCGCTCTCGCTTTGACCAGACCGAGCCCGAACCTAAAAGAGTATCACGCTTCGACCGCCGTTCTCGTTCTCCTCCCGCGAGGAAGCCGGACTCCGGCTGGGATCGCGACCGCAGCCCTCTTTCCAAACCCCGTGATAGCGCGACTCCCGATTCCACAAAGCCAGCAGTTGACCCTGCTGCCGCCGCTGGTATGCCTTTATCTCACTACTCTGAGGCCTGCAAGATGAACTGTCGTTAACCAGTTGGTAGCTGCCGCTGCCGCACGAATCCAAGCCCAGCTTCAGGCTCGCAAAGGAATTCAACACGTTGATGTTCCTCCCGTACGATCTGCCGGTACTAGAGAGGGCAGTGCCCCCGCGAACATCAATGGAGAGATGTACATTTCCGATGGAGACTTCATCAAGGATATCGAGGTCAACGATCTTCGTAACAGATATCTTCTGACAAAGGGCTCGACCCAGAAAATGGTAATTACCCCTTGGTTAACCCACTGATCGAGTGTCAGCACTCACAAGGCCACATGTCTTTTGGCCTTCTCCGTTGATGCTGTACAATTTTGTGCGGGATACTCTTGCTTACAGGAGGCACGAAAGCTCGCACAGGGCCATCCACATTTGCAACTGCTGACCTTGGCTGCGTGAATATAGATCAAAGATGAGACTGGTGCCGGTATGCCCGCCTTTATACACGTCATGTTTGGAGAGCTGTTTATTGACCGTTTGCTTCCCAAGATGTCACCACTCGCGGTAGCTACTACCCCGACAAGAGCATGGCTACACCCGCGGTATGTGATTGCTTTTCGAGATTGGCCTGCAAATGCTCATCGCTAACGTACTTGACTTCAGAACCCCCCGCTGTATTTGCATGTCACGAGCACGACCAAGGAAGGTTTGGAAAAGGCCGTCGCCAAGATCGAAGAAATGATGAAACAGGAACTTCCCCAGCTTGTTGACGAACGCCGTTTCCGCCGCAGGGACCAGGAACAGGTCGAACGTGATGAATACGGCCGCGTAAGTTAACTTTTCCCTGCTTTGCTTATTACTGGGGCTAACATGTTTGCAAGCGTAAATGGCCGGAAGAGAGGATCCCCATCAATCTTGAACCCGTCCCAGGATTCAACCTCCGCGCACAGGTGGTTGGCCATGGGGGCGCTTATGTCAAGCACATCCAGCAAGAGACTGGCTGCCGTGTTCAAATCAAGGGCCGTGGCTCCGGTTACATTGAGGCATCAACAGGCCGCGAGAGCGACGACGACATGTATTTGCATGTCGCTGGACCCGATCCTAAGATGGTCGAAAAAGCCAAGGAGCTTTGTGAGGATTTGATGGAGAACGTCAAGCAGCAGTATGAAGAGTTCAAGAGCCGTCCGCCCCGCCAGTACAACGGTCCTAGGGATTACCGTGATCGGGAGCGGGAGCCCAGAGGTGGCGACTCTTACCATGGGCGTGGCTACAACAGCAACAGAGATCACCATCATGGCGGGCACCACGACAATAGTCACCACAGCAGCTACAACAACTCGCCTGCTCCTGGTGGCGGCCCTTCGGTCGCGTCCCCTACTCCTACGGCTCCTGCAGCGGCCACGACGGATTATGCTGCCCAATATGCCCAATACTACGGCGGCGCTGCCGCTGCTGATCCTTATGCTGCGGCTGGTGCGGCTGACCCATATGCCGCATATGGTGGCTATCAAGCGTAAGTGAATTCCGACCCTCAAAAGTAATAGCTTGCTAATGGTTTTAATAGCTATGTCCAACTTTATCAACAGTGGTATGCCGCTCAGGCTGGACAGGTAACTCCTGCTGCTGCGGCTACTGGTGTCCCCGGTGCCCCCGGTGCTTCGGCATCTTCTCCACCCCCGCCTCCTACTGAAGCAGCCCCCCCTCCGCCCCCTCCCCCATCGTCTGCTGCTCCTCCCCCACCTCCGCCTGGCGCTCCTCCCGGAATGTCTGGTGGATACAGCGCGGTATGTAAAGCCCTATGTCATCATCATAGGCTTAAACTAACTGTCTTCCAGGTTCCCCCGCCCCCTGGCCTTTAGGAATGGCATGTTGATGACATCCAGCAGCCCAGAAAGCCAGCGAGTGCTTAGGCTTAATGTTTAGCTTTACATTCTCTTACAGCTGATGCTTCGGCAGGGATACGACTCCAAAGATGAAAAAGAAATTGGCAGAGGCCAAGGGTAAAGATTGTTGTTCATTGTTCAGGATTGTCTCATCACCCTGCCGCCCAGACGAGGGCCGATTAAACTTATAAAACATGAAGAAGTGGTGGCACACTGACTCGTTACAATAGCGACGCGGTCCCCGATGAGTGATGTGGATAGGGGAGGCAATGTAAGACGTCTCTTAAAAAGCTGTGTTTTCTGTGACGTTTTGGCCAACAATGCTGCACAGGTTTCTCTATTTCGGTATGTTATGAGCGCATAGTTGGGAGTCATCGGTTCTAGAAATGCTGCTATTATTCCAGTCTAGGTCCAGAAATGGCGAAGATTTTGAGACGGACGCTTGACCAGGTAGGTAGATGTTTGATTCGTTTGCTAAATGACGTGCACAGTCAATATCCCCGACCTGTCTAAGCTCCGGGTTGAAAGGGTTGAGTTGTTATGCTAATGATTGATACACTTGGCCGGCCTTTCACATCAATGCTTGCGCTTCAGTATCTCTTAAGCTTCTATGCTTCTTTTTATGTAAGTGTTTATATAATTAAAGGGTGGTAACAAGACTTCAGCAGAGGGTAGTCAACACACGAGACAAATAGGGAAATAAGGAATGCATGTTAACTAGACCACTGGTCGGATTGCCACCGTTGTTAATGGCCTTGTGTTTGTGATAATAGCAACAACAGCTTCAAGATGATATGGTGGTGGAGGTAACGGGCACCTATAGCAACAGAAGGTATTCAGGAACGGGTGTTCAGTGACAACAACCCCTGAAATTCACAGTGAGGTGTCCCTGCCGCCCGCGTTTCGGTCTCCACTCAAGCTCCTGCGTGGCCCACACCTGCCCGTAGCTTCGGCTTGGCATTACGTCCATTCACATTTCCCCAAACGGGACACAACGAAGCGGAAGTTCCACAGAGTTCAACTCTTCTGAACTATTTCAGAGTCTCGTCAGAGTCTTGTCCAAGACCGTTTGTCGAACAGCTAGGAATCTGTTAAAACCTTGTGATTATCTCTATGTCTTTGCTGAAGGAAAGATGAGTCACCAACGATTCCCTTCGCATGAGGTCAAGGAGCCGCATTCAGTGTCGCTCAAAGTGTTGAGGTAGGTTTAGTTGCCTGATGATTGATACCGTCGCATCGATCATTCCTCGATTTCTCTTCATTTTGAGTAGCTAATTCATCCGATGTTCAAGGTTATCCCGACCCTCGCTGGTGCCGCAGTTCCCACTTCACCCTCCAGTGATACCGCCGTCCTTGACCTCTCCCATAGCCGGCTCCGCGCCCACAGTCCTTCCACAACCTCGCCATTTACCGCCCCTACCGGCATCGCTCGCGTACAGCCCGCTCAGTCCGATCAAGAAACACGGAGAAGAGGCACAAGGAGCTGAAAGCGCAGGCGGCGGAAGGACAAGAGATGGATACTATAACACCGAGCCCTTCATCCTCTCTCCCATCGTCAACCTCCCACCCTCGTTCGGGTCCGCCTACGTAGGCGAGACCTTCAGCTGCACTCTATGCGCAAATCACAATGCTCCGCCAATCAGAGAGGGCGGCACCAGTGTGAAGAAGACGATCCGCGACGTCAAGATCGAGGCCGAGATGCAGACTCCTTCTGGACAAACGACCAAGCTAGTCCTGGTTGATACAGCAGGGGATGATAACGCCGGGTCAGGGTCATCAGCAGCGAACACCGACAATGACAACGATAACATCACCAGTAGCAACGCCAGCGGGAGCGAAGACAACACTAACACAACAGAGACAAAAACAGAAACAGAAACAGTAGCAATCCTCGACCTCCTCCCACCCAACACCACCCTTCAGAAAATCCTCAACTTCGGCCTCAAAGAGGAAGGAACCCACATCCTAGGCGTCACGGTATCTTACTACGAGGCCACCGAGACCAGCGGGCGCACGAGGGCGTTTCGGAAGATGTACCAGTTCATCTGCAAGCCGTCGCTGATTGTCAGGACGAAAGCTGGGCCTTTGCCTTCTTTGCCTGGTAAATCGGGGAAAGGAAAGAGGAGGAGGAGGTGGGTGCTGGAAGCACAGTTGGAGAATTGCTCCGAGGACGCGATCCTTTTGGAGAAGGTCAAGCTGGCGGAGGTGCAGAGGGGGTTGAAGTGGAGGGATTGTAATTGGGCGGGGATAGGGGTAGGGGTTGGTGGTCAAGGAGAAACAACAACAAGAACAACCACCGGGGAGGGTAAGGGTATCTCTCAGCAAGGTCAAGGTCAAAGTCAAGGTCCTCCTAGACGACCGTTTTTGCACCCAGGGGAGTCGGAACAGTTGTGCTTTATAATTGAAGAGAAGGATGGTGGAGGAGGGGACGGAGCCGAACAAGGGGAGGAGGAGGAGGCGGTTGAGGTCGAGGAGAAGAATGGGAGGATAGAGTTTGGAGTCATGGCGCTGGCGTGGAGAACGGAGATGGGTAATAGGGGGTCGTTGTTGACGCTGAAATTGGGGACTAAACATGTCAAGCCTCGATGATAGTAGCGGTAGATGTAGGTGGCTGGCTGGCTGACTGACCGGTTGAGTGAGGTGAGACCGCGGGATGAAAAGTGTGGTGGGTGTGGTGTTTGGGATATAGTACTACGGCTAGCTTTCCCGTCGAGCGGGATTTCATGCTTCGATTACATATCCTTTCCCTGTCGTGAAATGGTTGCTGCTAGTGCGGAAAAGGCGGAAACACTTGATGCCATGCAGAGTGCCTGTTTACTTCTTGTTACGTACGACGGGAAGTCTGCTACTAGCCAGTGGCGTCGGTAAATGGCAGGTAGATGCCATCGACGGAGTGCGTTATCTCGCTCTTGCGGTGAATACGGTGAGGAGTTCATGTCTCTCAGATCTCTTTCTCCCGTCGTCATTCTATGTCAAACACTCTGGCAGTCTGAAATCCCAAAACGTTCAGAGCCAATGTCAACAAAGTTCATCTTCCTAAAAAAACGCCGAACAGTATTTCTTGACAACGGGACTCTTCCCCGCGATATACAGAACGCCAGAAGATCCTCCCGTCCCTGCGTCGTAAGATACATCTACTCGGGATACTGTTTCAATTCTCACATTCCATTCCAACTGCCCGTCAAGAAATCATAACCATGCAACAGGGAACATTCAAATACAATAGAATGATATCCTGGTAGCCACTTAGCTCTGCCTTTTCGTCAGGGTCTCACATTCCAGGGCTCAGGGACGGGATTCTCAATTTGAAACTACCACCCGCTTATGTCCGAGAAAGTCTACCTGGTCAAATCAAGTCAAATCAAGTGAATTGACGTATGTTCACTGATTACAAATCTCTCCTTCTTTTCTGCGTACACATGTATGATACTTACGCAAGAAAGAGAAGCATGTTATTGAGTTGTTGTGTACTTGCGCTTTTTGACCGCTTTTGTTTCTCCATTTGTTACCAAACGCAACTACTTACGAAGCAACCCAGCTAAGTAGGCCTCGAGGTAAGATAAGTTTCAGAGGCTGAAAGAAAGCACCAAGACTGAAAATGGCTGATGTAAGATGCGAAACAGAACCCCCTGTCAGTGAGCAAACATAAAAAATGTCAAAGCCAGCCATGCCAGCTCAGCATCAGCTTTTTGAGTCTCTTTCCTCCGATGTCGTTCGTTCGCGTTTGAAAACGTATCTGGAAATTGGAATGATGGAACAAGGCGACGGGGCTGTGTACAGCCTCAAACTTGATACAACCTCACGTTAATGCCGTAATAACGATCCCTTGCTTGACGGGAACAGAAAAAAAAAGGGGGTGGGGGGATTTATATGAAACAATGTCGTTGTGTACAATGACTTACATGACATGGCATGAAGGTGCGAGGTCAAGCGTAGGTGACACTACGCCCTATTGCCATGTGGTATGTATGATGAGGCTACTTTATTCCCTCTCTGGGGGAAAGTGTTTTTTTTTTTTTTTTTTTGGATGTTGCGGTGAAGAGAAGGAGACTGGGAGACCGGGAGAGGAGACCCTGAGACCCTGAGACCCTGAGACCCTGAGACTCTGTCATAATGCTGGGGTTTATGTTGTATTTTTTATTCCCAGTTATCAAATTCCGAACGAGGTTTCTTGTTGTTCGAGACTTGAATATGAGGGTTGTAAGAGGGTGAGGGTATAGGTGGTTGATGTTGTTATAGTGTAATGTCTAAATGACGGGCAGATGGCTAGGTATGAACAAATATGAATGGACACACTTATGATTTCCGTCTCGTCCTGACTTTGGCTGATCTTGGTTTCTGAGAAATCAATTTACTTTTTCCCTTCCCGTTTCTCGGACGGACACACAGTGTAACGGACACACAAACCAAGATGGGTGTAAGCTCGGGGCCGCCGGCCGGCTATGTAATAGCAATTTGCTTTGTATGTGTTGAGACGACATTATAGTACGTCGATTATAAGCTTATTTATGCTATATTTACTTTCACGTCTGTAATGTACTTTGTACCGTTTACTCCATATGCGGAGTGTTTGTTGTTGAATCATGGTGATGATGAGGATGATGATGATGATGATGGGACTTGATGTTGAATTAAGTTTTGGTATCTTCGGTTCTCTTTTTCCCTTCTGTTCAATTTTGTCGATACTGTAGGGCTAACAGGAGGGAAAGGGAGCACAACTGTTGTTGTTGCTTCGAGCAAACTTGTTTTTGTGCCCACTTACATAGATTACTTAGTCCTCCTGTGTCCGAGGTTAAGTAAGAGAAGGAGATGCAGCACCTCTCCTTCAATACCTTCTTGGGTATCGTAACAATTTCTGTTTCACCCTCTTCCCTCCTTCCGCCCGTTGTTCCCGAACAAAAACGTTTTACGGTAAGGGGTCCTGGCTGGGGTAAGGGGGGTGGTTGTGATACGGAAACATGCCGGGGTAAGGGAAGCAAAGCAAGGCTTGGTATTTTGGTGCCGCAGAAATGCAGTTGTACTAGGTAGGCATGGAAGCAGGCAGAGTGAAGAACCGTTGAAAACAATGGGAGGATATACGCAGTTGAGAGAGACTTGTTTCCTCCGGTATGCATGCTCCCAGAATTCGGTGAACGTATATCGATAAGGTAATCTGTTGGGCACATAACTTCATCTTTTGCCTGGTTTGTGCTCCCCGTTTCGTTTTCAGGCACATCATCGAGTAACTTTGTTCTGGGATATGTGAGTTCCTGAGAGACGTAATAAACCGTAATCTAGAGGGGAGAGGAAAAGTTCGGCGAGTCAAGCGGACCGATCGATCTCGATGCTTGCCCCTTGACGAGGGTCAATGTGCTGCACTTTGAGAGTGATCTGGAAAACATGGGGTCCATCTCAGTAGATGGAGGACAACGACCAGGTTTCTTCAGCTGATGACGCTATTCCCGGACCTTACATGGGGCCAAGATATATTCATTTTCCATCCCCACAAAACGGGACATCACGAGCCTCAACCATCTTGGTGGCCAGTCCAGACCGGTTTTCGGTTGACGAACTCTAGAAAATATTAAGGTTGCATCAGATTGTCTTGGTATTGCTCATGAGCGAAGTAGATAGAAGAAGCCTTTAGGCTTTGGGCGAAGACTTTTGCAGTTCTGCTAACCTCCATACAGTATGTACTTCGGCTGTATGTGTGGCCTGTGTTGTGGAAGTTGGAAAAGTCTGGTTTCTCTCTTGTGGGGAAGGCAATCAGCACCTAGAATGGTAGCACATGCATGACAGGTCTTCAACCTGCGACACGGCTTTCAGATGTTACGGTGGACGAGCCGCCGAATCTCCGATTAGCCTCTGAAAAAGGGTTGGGAAGCCCGACGGGTAGTGGAAGAAGTTTGCCTGAGGAGCCGGCGGGCGTTTCATGGAATGGCTATCGGCAGCCATGGCCGAACCGAACGAACTGATGCTGTTGGGCTGCGATCATGTATCATGATGAATTCCCATACAGGGCACGGCTGTTCCGATCCGCACCTGGCTTGCTGCTGGTGTGGGTAATTGCTCGATGCTAGGTTGTGAGTTGTATGGACGAGATATCATCGAAGACACCGATCTGGAGACAAGAAATTTGACCGGCCAGACAAAAGAGACCGGACAGAGAGGCTCAATCGAGCCCCTGCACCGTGACTGGACCTTTTCTGGGTCTGGTTACCCACCAAAGAGGACAACCCCTGACGGCAGCCAAGCCATTCCCAAAAGGAACAGGAAAGGGGGCCCGTTGAGGGCCGTTCATTTGGGAATGGTGGAGAACATCAACAGAGGATGCATCCATCCGATCCATTTTCTGAGGAGAGCAGGTCTCCCGTCGATAGTTTGCGACTATTTCAGGTTCCAATTCTCCAGACCGACGAGCAAGCGGCGGGCGGCGGCCGTTCCAGGCTTTGTCTCGATGAGGCATCATCCCTCCAAAAGTTCTGGGGGTTGCATTCTGTGACGTTGAACCCATCGAGTGGCCATGAGCGTTCGAAAGCGACGTGACTTGCAGAGAGGCACGACAGGTTCGGGCGTCATTCTGGGTGCCATGTGGCAGACAGCTTTGGGTAACTTGTGGTCAGAAATCGGGTTCTTTGACCCTTTCGTCCTACCTTGCACCGCAGTATCGACGCGTGCTTCAGATATGGAGATGGAGCATCATTCAGTATCTGGAGGGTGGAGGGTGGCGCCTGTCGCATAATCGTGAAGGAAAGAGGACGTCGCCATGAGGCACAGCACAGGCACGACATTATCACCTGCTTGGTGGACTGTAAGTAATATGGTCTCCATTCCTGCCATCGACCGATTCGGGCACGCTTTGGAGCGCGATTTAGGGCCTGATCTGACCATGGCACAGGAACCGAGATTCCGTATCTGGAAGCGTTGCTTCTCAGGACCAACCAACCCGTCGAGCCGTCGGGTTCCTAGGAGGTGACATGCACCTTTTAATCCATCTTTTTTCTCGTTTGACACTCATTAACAGAGGAGGGTACAAAGAGAGAGATGACTGATGGGCAGGTCCATGAGAGGAGCGGGAGACGGAAGATGGAAGATGGGACAAGCGATTGATCGATCGACGAGCTCCCCTCGTTTATCCTCGCCGAGTTCGCCTACCATGTTGACTCCCCAGTGCATGCTCACCTGTTTTTGGACCTGCAGCGATCGACAGAATTATTGCTGTTTTTGCCGGTGGTTGATCATGGTTCGTAAAGCGGAGGACCCTGACGCTCGCTGTTGTCCCTAACTCGAGTCACTCTTGTTCCCTAGCAGGCCGTCCGTCGTCTGTCAGGAACGGGCCGAGAGAGGAGAACACGTCTAGGTAGTGTAGCTGGAATACCCAAGGACATGCCAGTGTCTGTGTGGAAATTACCCTTTGTAGGTATGTGTGCCTGTGCTTCCTCTTAAAATAGTGAGTCTGACGTCTTGATTTGGAGACAAAGAAGGTGACGACGGCGGCGGCGGGAGTCGGGGTTCAGTAAGGGCCTCTAGCCCCAGGGACCTACTGGAGCTACGAGACAGGGGCAATCAGTTCACGGGCTAAAAGTACAACCCAATTTCACCTAGCGCCATTTGGATATTTTGATCAAGGGTTTGCTCCACGGACTCACACGGGGCAAGATCACAAAGCTACCTGTACAGAGGTCTTCCAGGTTCTAGGGATGGTTCCGCATGTTTGCGGTTGGCCATGTCGGCGCAGTCTTGCTGCAATTTCTGGTGTGTTGGTGGTAATCTATGGAAGCCCGCCCTGTTGGATTGGGATGGCACCTCCCATGGAGATAACAGCCCGACGTGAACGATGAATGAGCCTCAAGAATAGATGACGGGAGATATCGTGAACAAGCCGTACGTACACACGTGGTAGTACAGTACCTGAATCCCCTCATCCAGTCAGGGCCCGGCGACAGGTGCACATGCGCCGCGGCGGGGACTTGCCCACTGTTGAAAAAAGGCGCCGTCGACCTTACGTTATTAGGTGCCCATTAAAGACGGGCTAGCGATGCAGGGGCACCACCACCCTGGTCACGCCTCCTGCACCTTCTCGCGACCTTGCAACGGGCCCCTGTAGAGGGAAGCTCTGGTGTTGCAAGGGTGAGCGATTGGGTCCCGTCTCTTTGATAAAAACAGAAAACAAAACCACAAGCATCGTAATCCATGGCTAATACCGATACGAAGGCCTCATGTTGGGGAATGGAGAGTCCAGTTGAGCGAGTTTCTTAGTGGGTTGCGGGACAGGACAAAGAGGGTCCCTCCCGTCTTTATCTCTATCCAGAGGTACAGAGAGGTACGGTAAATACAGTAGTAAACATAAGTACCTACATAACTTGAACCGTGGATATGATAAGAAATTGTGCTTGTATTGTTGATGGGTGGGGGACCCTGGACGCCGCTCCTTATCATAGACTTTTTTGGTCACTCGTCCTCCACATACCCTTCGATCTGGAGCCCACAACCCAATTCTGCTTTCTCTGTTTCTATGTACCTACCTATCCAACATCCATCATCCATCGTCCTCCATACTGAAGCATTCGCCAATTGCGCATATTGTACCAGTATGTGAAAGCCGTGTGTGCCCATCCTACCCCGTATGTATCCTACCTTGGCTAGAGGTACTTTTCCCTTCCATCCCTGACTTCTGGTCTCTCACTCTCTCGCTCCTTATTGCCGTCTTGGCCCTTTGAACAAGAGTGATATAATCTGGCTGAACGGATCGGCGCATTAGGTTGTTTTCCCAAGGTAGTTTCCTCCACCTTCCATCTTGCATATCCATTTCTCTCGCGTCTGGCAGCCCGCCCGTCCGAGGAAAAACCGGCAAAGTCGAGGGCCATCGCAATCACTTCACTTTAAATATTGTAGAGTAGCGGACAAAAAGACCTCTGACAGCCCCTGGCTCTGCAGTACATCGCACTAAACCCCAAGAGGTCCCAAACTCGACCGCCCAGAAACCGAGTCAGCGGCCCCGGTCCATACTGTTAGCGCACCCCTGGACTTCTAGAGACCCGTCCCCCGACCCCGTCCCGTACTCTACCCCCGTCAATCCGTCCCCGACCACAAGCGCGCTGCGAGTCCGCCCCGTGTTGCCCTTCCAGTCCCAGACCGTCCCTCTTCGCATCCCATCCACAATCCCGTCCTACCTACCACACTACACGGCACCACTTCCGTCCTCCCGTCCGTTATCCCTAAGCAGTCCATCCTCCTGCTTGCTCCTCAGACTCTCTAGGGACATCATCCACCGATCACCATCCGCTTTTTGACACAACAGGACTGGACCTTGAACGCTCGCAGTAGGGCCGTTCACTGTCCGCTACCACTGCAAAGCAACACCAAACCACCCGCTACTGCACTCCAGCTGCAACTCGAATGCACCCGACCCGACCTGCACCCAACACCGCCTACATCGTCTTAGTATCGGCAGTCACTGCTCCTCTTCCTCGACCTCATTCCTCAACCACCCACACCAGTCCAAAACTCGACAAGACTCCCTAAGAGACTGAGCGGGACCCCTGTTGAGCTAGCCGTACTGTCATTTACTCTCTTGTTACCCTTGTTTGCCCACGATTGTTCTGCATTTGCCGATTCAGTTTTCATATTTGAGGTTTCCTTCCAGCGCGCATCCACCGTTTTCCATCCACGCACCCGTCCGATCCCTCTGAGAGACGAAAGCCCACGGACAAATACCAAGCGCGACACGCACAAACCGTGACAAAACACCCACGGCTATCCACTACCTGAAGAATCGAGCCTGGAGGGGCAACTCACGACCTCGCCTCGGCAAAACATTCACCGATTTTTGGAGGACGGAGACGAACGCACCGGACACAAAAGAGGGGGATATCACATCTGGGTTCGCCGGTGAAATTGATATGTCATGGATAACTCGTCTACGCCCCTCGCCGACTACTTCTGGATCGCCGGCATAGAGACCATCACCTATGATGACGACAGACAGGAAGAGAGCCTCAGCGCCTCGCTGGACACGCTAGAAGACACCATTATTGAAGATGGAGAGGGAGAAACCGAAGGAGAGGATGAGCTAGGTGACGCGTCGGGTATTTCCTCTCCACGCGCCGGCGGCCATCCCCGCCATTCTCGCCAGAACTCGGGGAACCGCTTGTCGGCACTCTCCAAGCTCTCTTATAACCCGTCGCTGTCAAGCGATAATGACATCGAAGGTAACACCAGAAGTAACAGAAGCAGCGCGACTATCCGACCCCTCCCCCTCCCTAACTTCGGGAACGGTACCGGCAACGGTAACTCCAACAACGCCTCCAGCGGAAATGCCACAAATTCCAACAACACTAACGGTGCCGGTGCCAATGGCGTCAATGGCACCAATGGAAACAACACAACTTCGCCCGCCGCGTCCCCGAATCCTAACCACATACCCATGTTCGATGCCCTCGGCCAGATCCCGATCCAAGACGGCTTTCTTTCCGACCTCGACTTCGACAAGGCCCTCCTCAAGTTCGCCGCTGAGAGGGAAAACTTCCTTGACGATCTTACCTTCAGCGCTGGCGCTAAGCTCCAGTCGAGGCCACCCATGGTGAACCCTAGAACCGAGAAATTGAAAGTGGACGACGACCAGAGCGGCCGAAAGAGCCCCCTTAAGAGCATCCGTGGAAGCATCCGCCGCAAGATCAGTTTTAGGGACATGAGCAGTGCCAGGAAGCAGCCCATGACTCCCAGAGCAGGTACTAAGCCCACCGAATCAACCCCCCGTGTGATCCCCAACCCGTATCGGGCCTATACTCACCCACCCTTGCCCCCAGCCTCCATCCGGACAACAAAGCGCCTTAGCAACTACAACTCGGTCATTCCGCCCCCGGAACCCCTGAACGCAGACCCCGACATGCACCCGCTTAAGAGGCGGTTCGAGCCGGTCTTACTGGACAGGTACCCTTCGCGCGATGCCACCGTGGACGAATTGTCCAGGAGAGGCCGATTCCCGGACTACGTGCCCATGTTTGCCTTCCCCAACGACATCCAGATCGTTTCGTCGGACGACCGCCCCCGCTCGACATGGCACGGCTTTACCATGACCTCGGATGACAACTCCAAGATCTATGGAATCTGTATAATCGTTTGGACCGCGCTGGACGCCGAGACGGCGGAGAATGTCGAAAAGAGATGCGAACAATGGCGGCAGAGGCATATGAGCAATGAGGAGCGCGAGTTAGCCGCAAGCTTGGGCATCCGTTTGGCAGCGGAGCGTGCTCATTTGTCGCAGTTGCTGTCACAGCTGCCGTCGATCCCTTCGGGATCTGCTGCTAGGGAGTCGCTGGATGAGCAGATCAGCTCGGTTGAGGAGAAGATCAGCTTGATGACGGAGATGCTGAGGCCGCTCAGGCACGGAGCTGCGTCCAAGATTGACGGCCTCACGGCTGGCGAAACCGGCCTTTGGGTACCGAGGGCTTATGGAATCCTGGGCAGGGATCCATCCAAGTTGACATTTTGGAAAGAATGGCTCCGAGCTGTCACCGTACCCATGACGGACGGTGCCATCTTGAGGGTTCCTCCAAGCTCTCCCAAGATTGGGCGGTGGCAGCCCCTTGAACGCTACGTTGTTAACCTGTGCACCGAGGCATTCAGCCCCCTCAGCTCGCTCACCCAGGTTGAGCTGGGCGTACGCGAATTGCGGCTTTATGCCCGCAAGGAGGCTGCCAATGAATTGCCAGGATCGCGCAACATCGACATCTATGCCCTGTTCAGATGCTTGTCGCTGGAGAACATTGTGCTCTTGTTCGAGTATGCCATGTCCGAGTCTCGAATCATCTTCCTATCCTCCCACACGGGCATGTTGCACCTCGCCTGTCACGCCTTGGCGAATCTACTGTACCCCCTGAAATGGGCCAGTATCTTCATTCCTGTGTTACCCGCCCGGCTGATCTCAGCCCTCGAGGCCCCGTGCCCCTACATTGTCGGCATTGAACGGCGATACGAGAACATCCAACTACCCGACGATGACTATGTGCTTGTGGATCTTGACAAAGACATCATCGATGCCACGGCACAGGCCGTCCCGCTCCCGCGCCAACACAGGCGCAAGCTCATGTCTCTGCTGCAAATCGCAGCTCCTCACAAGCTGCGCTACGGTGTGGCAACCGGTCCGCCGCCTTATGCGATCGAGGCTTTCCCTTATGATGCATTCTCCGCAGAAAACGAGGCGCTATTCAACCCGTCAGCAAAGGCGAGCACTCTGGGCAAATGGGTGACACAGAACTCATCCACCTTTGCCGAACCAGATCCGCCAAACAGTATGCGCACTCCCCTGTTCAACGCATTCTCGCAGTCGAGACCAGACTCCGGGCATGGCCGTCCCACAACCTCAAAGTCAGGAAAAGGTAGCCCCCCCTCGTCTGTATCGCCTGTCTCGATGCACTTCCCCCCGTTGCCCACCACACCCGTGTCGCGCAGTGACTCTGGTTTCGCTGTTGCGGCAACCTTGAGAGAAAAGCGCTCGGGACACTTCGATGAGAAGTCCAGACGTAGTTCGTCTTTTGGGATGGATAAGAATGGACCGCCTCACCCGCCACTTCACAGGCCCAGTCTGCCTTTTTTGATCGGGCACGCTCAGAACCTTTCGATATCGTCCATCTCGATCGATTCGCAGTCCTCTTTCGGCGCGTATGCCCCCTCGACTTACGCGCAGTCAACTATTGCCGCGTCTACCATCATGCCCAATATGATGGTCCAGCCTGTCAAGAACACGGAAAACACAGTCTGGGTGGAGGGTCACTGCTTCAACTGGACTCCTAGCGAAAAGGATTCCATCTGCACCATCTGCGATGACCGGTCCGAGGGTAACGGCCTCTACAAGTGCAGTGGCTGCAACTGTCTTGCTCATAACCATTGTCTTGGGTTTGCCTCGCTGGTTTGCCCGGCAGCTTTCCATCCGGATCGCGTTAGGGCCGCATTTATCCGTTGTATGGCAAGCTTGCTTTACACTTATAGAAAGCACCTTGGACGGCCTACTAAGGAACAGAAGGCGAATGGTCAGCATTATGCCTTTGATATGGATGGGTTCATCAGGAGTCTGCCCTACGATCAACAGGATTATGCGACCATGCTGAGGGATACTCAAGGTATGTTCTGTCTTATTCCTGCTTTTTTTCTTGCTCAAGTCAAATAAACTAACCATTCCGTAGCGTTTAACGAATTTGTTCACGAACGCGAGAGAATACCCCCGTCCGACCCCGCCATTCGACTTTTCGACGAAGTCATCCTGGCCAAGAAGGCCCGCGGTCGTCCCGTCTTTTCCCAAGGATTCTCCCGTCTCTCCACCATCCGCGCCTCCCACGGCGTCTCCGCTTTTGGGCCGAGCAGCGCGAGCGCAGCGAGACAGAATAAGAGTCCGGGGTACCTGAACGATACGACGGACCATATCTGGCGGACCGCCTCGGTACCGGTCCCCTCGTCGACCAAGTTCAACGACGGAGACAACTACAGGTCCGTCGTCACGCGTGTGCCGGCCAGGCTGGATCCCACCTTGATGAAGGAACCAAGGGCAATACAAGGGGTTCCCAGACCTGAGCAGGGCCGGGTGAGGGGGCTGATCAGGAAGCAAGTGGCCAGCATGCTTGGACCGCCCACTCCGGATTTCAGGGTTCCATAGATCATCAGACCAGGCAGGCAGCACTAGAGGCAGCATATACGGCGCTTTTTGTATGAGCTGAATTGTGTCAAGAAACTTGTAGTAACTGTATAAGTTGTAATTTGTGTTGTGGTTGGTGGTGGTCTAGCGCGGGGAAAGAAAGAAAGATGCTGCTAATAATTATGTTTTTCTTGGTTTTGGTTTTTGCCATCTTGTTTGGCTGTGGAAGAAAGACGCAAAAGCGGGTGGGAGCTGGCTGGGGTTAGGGGAAGGTGGGAACATAGGGACGGTGGCATAAGGGATTGATATTGAATTGTTTTTTTTGTGTTTTTTTTTTTTTTTTTTTTTTTTTTTTTTTTTTTTTTTTTTTTTTGGATTCGCGAGCGTTTCTCCAAAAATATCGGGTTACGGTTTTTGGGCATAGCGGTTGGAAAATTTTGCTTGGATGGCGTTGATCACACAAAAAGTTATTGGGTTTGCATTTGGCGCAAAAGATACCTAATGAAGCATATCTTGACATGACAGCATGACATGGAAAGCATTTGAATTATCGAGAGCAAGCAAGTTGGAACGCATATTGGTAGAAGAGAGACAAAGTTTAGATGACCATACCAACAATTCATGATCTTGGTACACTCATTTCATTGTTCAAATGTAACAATGGGGCACAACATCAGACAGCATATCCTGCATTTGGGAGGAAGTAAGTGTCCGAATCTTGTGTAACTTCGAGGTCGCATCTGTCGTTGATCACCAAGCAGTGTTAGGCGAGGACGACATGGAATCTCACACGTAGGGTTGTGTACGATGGCTGGCCTCAACACATAATAGACAGCTGTGCATTGTCAACACTTGATGATGCTAAGTGTACAATGAAGCATACATGCTCCAATGAATGATTTCCTTCAGTTTGAGATCCAGAAGCAAGTCAAAGGAATTGATTGCCCTTTCCTATTCGCCTTCACTCGATCGATACAATCTCCATTGTAGGAAGGTGATATTGGGACTTAGATTGTTAAAAAAGATATAGTTATCTAGCTAGCTGTCTCAATTGGCATTGTCCCCTTCTTCGTCCCCATGGCAAAGGATCAGGATACTCTTTCGTGGATTTGTTGACGCTTTGTTTCACGGCCCAGGAAAAAGGATGCGGTACATCGCTGGTCAGGAACAACTTATGTAAATTCTGCGTCGTGCCTGCATCCACGACCTAGAGAAAAAAGTAACACAACAAAATGGAAAAGCCAAAGAAAGCACCAAAAAAGTAAATGAAATGGGGAGAACAACATCAAAAGGATGAAAATGCAAAAAAGAAATGCCCAATAACAGGATTGAACTGTTGACCTTCGCATGGACTTGATATCAGAAGAACCGATATTAGTACGACGCTCTAACCAGCTGAGCTAATCGGGCTAATGCTGAATGTTGAAGAGTGGGGCCCCACCAGATACTTATCACAGACGATTTGCACAGACACGGCCCCGAGCCCGCGCTGCCGTGATGATGTCCAAATGCTTGATGGACACTCCCCGATATCTCCGGGAAACTGCGCAAATCATTCGAGAGACTTTGCTCAGAAAAGAGAGGGCTAATGGATGTGAGCTATGCTTTGGATTTGGTGGCATCAAGTGTGGTGGAAAGGGATAAAAGGCCGCCGGGCAGAGACGTCCGTTGCGGTCTGCTTTGCTCTCCGCAATTACACCGGCGCATCATAAAACACTGCATAAGTCAAGGCCTTCTCTCACACAATCACAATATAACATGTCAGTAGTCTGCCTGCCTCTCTTTTTACTTCCGCTACCAAATACCTCCGCCTAGCCCTGCGGCCCCTGCCTTGAGGCGTTTGTATAGAACCACACACCTGTAAGGCGAGGAACTCCACAAAGCCACGAATACGCCGATATCCTAGAATGTCATCCTCTTAAGTCGGTAGGTCCTTCACGTAAACCGATACCTGCGCTGCTCAACTCCGGAGTCTCAATCCCAAGATTCGCTTCTTCCACCGCTCATTCGTGTCCAAATATTTTTCTCCCGTCTTCCATTTTTCGACAACAACCCGCAAACTCATACTATCGTTCCTGATTAGATATTTACTCACACGAATTTCAACTGTGTTCTGCTTCGGGCCACTTTTTTGACAAATCTCCTTCTGGTCAGTATTCTTCCCCGTACTCGTCGAGACCTTCTAGGAAATGTAAGACATACCGGATTCAGAGGATGCGGAGAACGTAGAGCCAGCGACCGCCATAACAGTACTCGAACCGTCTTGGTCTTCCGGAGGGGGAGTGACGACCCCGGGCCTGGCTAGCTCCTAGTTCATGTCGTTAAACGCAGTCCAAACCAGATCATTCTCAGTCTCAAGTATGGGCCAATTTGGGCCGACAAAGGTCAGGGCTGGGGTCCCAGGGTCAACCGGGCTAACCACATCCAGACTGTTATTGTCCGCACAAGCAAGCGGCGACGCGCCCTTGGGGACCTTAGCCAGGCGTGCCTGCCGCCGGTCGGGGAACCAATACGGATCGAGTCTCAGGGACCTCGGGTTGGCCGTGACGCTGATGGTGCGGAGGTTGTGCAGCGCGGTCTTAGCTTTGTTCCGCGTGCTGGGGTTCTGAAAGAGGCGGACAAAGCTGTGAAGGCACTGGATGGTCTCGAGGTGGTAATAGTCGTAGGACTTGACGGCTTCAGTGGCCGGCACGACACGATTTCCATAGATCACGGTTCTCCCATTTGAGGTTTGGGGGATGTCGACAAGTTGGGGGCGGCGGAAGACGAAGTTGAGGTGGCGGAGGTTGGGGAAATGGAAGAGAAAGGTAAAAGGGTTGGTCGCACCAGGGTTGGTCCAGTCATAGCCGCCGAGACGCAGGTCCTCGACGCGGTCGAGCTGGAGCTCGATTCGGTGAATCCGGCTCAGCAGGGCGGTAGGCGCCAGGGTAGTGAGATGGGGCCAACCCGATCCCTGCCACGATGAAAAATCATACATGGCATCGGAGCTGTCAGTTCCGTTATGAGAGCGGGGCAAGCGGCTCAGTTGGACAGCCAGGGTGTCCGTGTATGAATTGAATAGATAGGCGGGAAGCTCCCCTTGTGACGAAGGCAGCGGGCTTCCCCAGTACTCGAAAGCCAACTCGCGGCTCTCCCTATTGATTTGGAAGAGTCTGATTCTCTTGTAGTGGTCTCGAGTCCCCAGAAATATGCAGTGTGCGGGGCCGATGGTCTCGAGTGGTCCTTCGCAGTTGCCTCTGCTTAGTGTTACCGAATTGCTGACTAGACCTTGATGGGCTGAAAGGTAACCGGTGACCATAACTGGATCAACCGACATCTTCCAGATCTCTTGTCGGAGCTCGGGCGGTAGCATTGCGAAGAGGGAAAACCGCTCGGAGAGCTTTCCTTTTCCGGCCGAGTTAGCAATGCCGGACGGTTGATTTGTGCGAGTCAACCACCAGAGGTCAGACGATTGAGTAAGGGAGGGAACAGATTGCTCCCTGCTAGTTCCACGAGTGTTAGCCATGAATACGATAGATAACCAAAGAGACGCTCCGATTTCTGACTTACGCTTGACTCTCCTCCGGACGACATCGCACAAGACCGATGCAATCGTTGACGATGCCCGTGTAGTCGGGCTCGTCCGTAAGAAAACGGTAGACTACAGATATTGGTGGCATGGTTAATTGTGATCCTGATAGAGATCTCGATGACTGTGAGTGTTGTTGAATTGTATCGTGAACGTAGTAAATGTGATGACGATGGCAAGAAAAGTTGTGCGTTATCAGAGGGAACAAATAAATGTGGGTTGTGGGAAAAAAAGTAGGTGATCAAGGGTTTACAGTATGTAAGAATCACACAGATACAGGTTTTGTATGCAGTATCTGCACCCTCCGCAAATTTCAGTGCGAGTGAATGGTCTGCGTGAACAACCCCCGACTTCTTTGAAGAGCCATAACTTCTTTTGCCCTTAAACGCCGTACATGCTGTTCTGGTAATTCGCTTATTGTACTGGGGGCGTCGGTGACGAGAACCCTGACATGGCCCATTTGCACGGGCACTGAGAGATAATCTTCAGTTACGAAGTCCCAAAGCAAATGGTAGCATAATCACTGCTTGTTGGATATCAACATTCATCTAGAAAAAAGCCCTGAAGCAGGTGTTGAGGGGTCTACCTGTAGTTGTGGGTAAGTTTATTCAGGCCCCAGGGAACCAGCTCGCTTGATTACACGTGGCTGTTTCCCTAACCCCAGACGCAGAAGTGCCGTCACTTGACGTAATAGTAGCCGCAGGTCGATATCCGTTGATGATACACTAAGAAGTGGGTTGACCTTGATGATCAACAAGCCAAATTGAACACCAAATACCACGAAAATGTGTTGTTGTATCAGATGTCACATCCGAGTTGAACTAGGCGCTCGCAGGAGCACATGTCGTGTCGAGGTATATTGTCTCTGTCATTTGGATGTTCTTGTGTTCTTGGGTCATCGCCCGCAGTTTTGGGGTTTCTTGACCGCCTTTCTGGTTGCGATAGTCCACGCACCATCTTCAACTAGCACAGATCCTGGCACTTTACTTCATCGTCAGTCATGGCTCATCAGCGTGTGAAGGGAACGATACTTCTATTCATCCTTTCAAGTTGTCAACCAAAGCTCCCTTGCCACCTTGTGGTGGATCGACCGCTGGGTTGATGATAGTGAATGGCACTGCCACACGGCTGTTGAAGTCAACAATCCGGAACGTTCTGGTAAAGCCGAGGGCCGTTGGGCACTCTTGCCTCATATCCTAGGTAGGTCGAAGGTTGCAGCCAAGCCGGACGAGGGATCGACCACCAGCAGTTTCTTGAGCAGAAATTGCAAGCCTTCTAACGCTCCAGCCTTCTAGAAACGTGCTCCCGCGTTGAGCCTGCCATTAACGAGAACCTTGCAGAAGGCCAGGACCAATTGCAAGAGCGAGGAGTGAGGTTGAGGTTGCCTTTTGGGACTGAACTTGACTCGCGTGATCGCCATGTGACCCCACCTCACCCGCAACCCGGGCGTTTGGTTGCTGCCTGCCCGTGTTCGCTAGAAGTGGCAGAGCAGAGCAACTGCTAAGCCACAAGCCACTTAGATCACTGGAGAGTCTGAGAGGAGGAGAGAGATGCACCTGTCCCTAAACGCCACCGAGGCTTATTTCGGTGTCAATTTTGGAAACCGAGGATCGGATTTCTCCAATAATGAACATAAATGATGAAATACGTCTTTCATATGCAGTGCCTCTAAATGTTCGTTGGGTCTCAATTGAATTTACCGAGTCCGTTTGTGGTAAGTTCAGAGGGACCTAAAGGTACCCTGACCCTGTCAGATACTGACCACTACGCCAAACACCCAAAAATTGGAGCTCCATCGAGGTGATGGGTAGTGGCAACTCTGGACTCCTCTAGGGTAATACGGCCGTACGTTAACGGTGTTGGTCAAAGCGGGGGAGTGGGATCTGGGATAGAGCCCAAGCCAATCGGATCTACAATTGACAGGTACTTGGGTAGGTACCTAGAGAGGTACCAGACTTTCCAGTTTCCAGGAGCAGATGCAATGCATGTGCTGTAACGTCCACTGTCAGCTTCAACGTCGACTTCTCAAAAACCACTATATAAATGCTTCTTCCCCGCCCACGAACATGATACTTTACGTCGTCCTGGAATAAAAATTAACCCTTCAACCGACCCTCGACCTGACAGGACGCAGTCGTATCCTCGTGGGATTCAGCCATTCTCTTTGAACGGACAGACCCAGTCCAACATGTCTCGACGCTCATCCATTTTCGGGAGGCTTGGCCGCCAAACCTCATCGGCGACGGCAAGCATTGCAACCAGCAACGAGAAAGACCGACAGGAAATCGATGGCAAGCTCGCACCGCCCCCGGCCTACACCACCGTAGACGAGTCGGCCACGGCGGACTTGACAGCGGCCTTTGACCAACTGAGCCTTTCCAACGCCGCTTCCGATCCAACTGTCGATACATGTCTTGCCCACTTGAAGCTGCTGTTCGCCATCCAGTCCATGAAGGAAGAGGTCGGCTACACAGACGGCCTCTGGGGACTGTGGGACTCCCTTGCCGGGCCCCTCGACCACCTTGAACACACATATGCCGATAAGAAGAAGACCCCTTCTGATTCCAAGAAGCCCCTTGGTGATGACCTACTGGAAGACGACGACAAGGTTGCCAAGAAGACACTCGAGAATCTGAGCAAGATCCGCGAGAAGCGATGGGCCTTGTTCCTTGCGAGAGCTACCCAGAGATACGAGGCGTGGTGGAAATCGCTGAGTGGCGGTCAACCATTGACGGAAAAGGACATGGAGGAAGACACATCCTTTGGATATGAGACATTTCCTACGGATGACAGCGCTACCTTTGATTGGAGCGAAGACAAGTTACCTCCTCTTGGTATGTCCCAGACCCTCCTCCAATAATCTGCTGGGATTAGCTATTCCTGTTAACACTGATTCTGCAAAGATGTACTGATGGTATGGCATACCCACATGCTCAACCCCCGTGCCTTCCTTGAAGATGCCATGCTAGCTGGCTTAAGAGGCTTCTGGAATAGAGGATTCCCGTGGCACTCGGTCAACGCGGCTATCGACTCGGACTTTAGCTACAACGTAACGGATCAGTGCAAGACCCAGTGGACGAGCCAGACCGGTCTCTCTTGGGACAATCAATCCGATCCACTCGTCAAAGACTTGCAATGCCCCAAATGCAACACACAATTGTCGATCCCCTGGACAACCTGCTCACGACCTGAAGACTTCTATGATGAAACCGAACCCCTGGACCTGATTGGCACTGGCTTTGGTGACGGCAACCTTAAGCATTTGTGCGAAAGTTGTGGTATCGTCATCTGTAAGGAACTGCTTTGTGCTTTCAAGTTTGTCAAAGACGTCGAGGCTCTACTTGGGCCTGCAAGCCGGCCGATCCCAGGCACCGTACTGGAACCCACAACCGGGAGACCCGCGACAGTGCCGCCCGAGCCTGAGAGGTCCATCTACCCTCGCACCTTTCCCAACCGTCTTCTTAAAAGCGGGTGCAACTCCATTCGCACAAAGGTGACCACACTTATAACCTGCAAGCCGAACCCTACCATGCAAGACATTCGTGTCGAAATCGAAGCCATTCTTGGGAACAGCACATGGCTGAGGGAGATCAACCAGTATTTGAGCCCTAGGGGCGCGGCATACAGGATTGGCCGTGCTAGTAAGCTCAGCATACGCAAAATGATGGCCCATTATTGGGAGAACTTCAGCCCCTTTGCTCTCGACCTGGCTGGCGCCGTTGTGCGCCAGGGCATCTTCATCGAAAAGATGTACAAGATCGACTGGCTCCACAGCCCTTCGGCAACCGACACCCTGAAGCGTCTCTTGCTCAAATATGCCCGCTTCTTTACCATCATGCAAAAAAATCCGACCAAGATGGCAGTCCCTACGCTTGATATCGACCTCGCTTGGCACACGCACCAGCTGAGCCCAAGCAAGTACTACGAGTACAGCATTGGCAAAACCGATAAGTTCATCGATCATGATGACAAGGTTGAGGAGGGCAGATTGAGTGAGCAATTCGAATGGACCAGCAAGGAATATCAGGATACATATGGCGAGGTGTACAGCGAGTGCACGTGTTGGTATTGCGAGTGTAAGTTGGACCCGCCATCAGTCGTTTAAGCTCCTCCTTTCTCGATGCTGACCGCAACGTCCGTCCTATAGCTATTCGGACCTCACACGTGAACTCACTTGGTAAAGTGCTGAATGTTTCCAAGTCAGAGAAAAGTATGTATTCCCCTGTGTTTTTTGGTCTGGTTAGCCAAACACAGTTTGAAACCTCACTAACCAGCTAACTTCCTTGCAGTCGCCGAATCCTTCCACGCCTCCGGAAAAGCCAAGTTCTGCCCACCCGACAAGTCCGCCCACATCTCTTCCCACAACGCCGTGATGCTACACGTCGATCCTTCACAGCCTGAACTAACCACCCAGAACCGTGTGCGCATGCAACTCGCCGCCCTTCACCAGAAGAGACTGGATGCCGCATACGCAAAAGCCAAGAAACGCGCCGAGAAGAAGGGTAGAACCATCCCGCCTCGGGATAGTACGTACTACGACCACTGGGGATACCCGTACTACATGGCTGGACCCTACATGTATCCTATTTGGTTCGCACCGGGCTTGTACTACGGATGGAACCCGGGATACATTGCCGGCTGTGGAACCGGAGTGAATGGAGCTTGTGCAGCGGGCACTTGCGGGGGAGGTGTTGCTGCTGGTGGTTGTGGTGGTGCTGGGGTAAGCTATCCTTATTTCCTATGATAATGGTGGATATGATGCTAACATGGCTTCCTCTAGGGATGTGGCGGGGTAAGTTATTTTACATGCGCGACAACCAGTGCAGGAAGAAGGTCCACTTGTCCATTACTTGGTGCAAATGCTAACGGATTTTCTTTGCTTAGGGATGCGGCAGCGGTGCTGGCGGTAGTGCCTGCGGCGGCAGCGGGTGCGGAGGGGGTGGTGGATGCGGAGGAGGGGGAGGAGGAGGAGGAGGAGGAGGTTGTGGTGGTGGTAAGTAAACCCTCAATGACATTCTTGAAGGCTGATTAAGATACTGATATTTGTAATATACAGGCGGTGGATGTTAGGATCCCCTATACCCCAGATTTATAGGTTAGGATGGTTTCTTTGATGGTAAACGCTTGTTTGGTGATACACAGTTTAACCCCTTTATATGCTTTATCTGCTTTAGACGATTCGTCCCTTTTTTGTCCTATCTGCAGATATTGGAACAGAGCAGAATGAAGTAAAAATACACTTTTCATTGGTAGCCGTTTCGCGTATGATCTGCCTTACTGTGGCTGAGAGGATACCACCGTCATCATAAGCGCACGAAGGATCAAGAGGTAGTATGAGATGGATCACGAATGATGGGAATGATGTAGATTGAGGGATCCAGCTAAATGAGGCTGGAAGGGATCGCCAGCTMTATAKAGCTGGCGATACAAAGAGGAAGAAGGTCTGCAAAGGAGGGGATTCTGGGAAGTGCCAGAACCGCTATCGCCAGCTMTATAKAGCTGGCGATACAAAGAGGAAGAAGGTCTGCAAAGGAGGGGATTCTGGGAAGTGCCAGAACCGCTGTCAAAGAGGGTGCCTGCAGGGCAAAGGACTAGCGGTCTGTACAGCAAACGCCCAGAATCTTCTCACAGGTAGTCACTGGCGCGTTAGGCGCCAAGATATTGGCTCGGACTATTGGTGACATCTGTAGCACTTGACAGAATAAAGAGGGGGGCGTTACCCACTAATCGTCAATCTGGTCTGACACTGCCACTTTCACAATCCAGATCAGGCACCACACCATTAAAAGCCGTTGAGGCGGCATCCCCATTTCAGCCAATCCACCACACACTGTTCATCAATAAATCGCGGTACGCGTCGACGTCATACTCAATTCTAACCGTACTAACTTTTATAGATACTTGCAGACTAACCTCACACAAAGCTACTTCCCGCAAGCCATTCGTACTGAAGCCTGACATCTACGACAAATTCTTCAATATGGCAACGGAAAATGAGAGCCAGGAAGCTCAAGAGTTCGTATGCGAGCTCCAAAAATACCCAGTTGGGCCATCTCAACAACCGCTGGCTTTGCTCGAGCTTTCAATAGACACATCCAAACAACTACTTTCCAGGACCTTCGACTTTGAACCAAAGCACTCCGGCGAAGACCTTCTCAATCGAGTAAAGCAGCTCGACGCGTGGACAGGAGACCAACTTGATTTTCTCGATGAAGCACTCGACAAGTTTCTCTTCAAAGTCCTTGTCAACGACCCTCGAACGACAAGCACCACCAAACCGTCGAATCCTACACGGCTGATCAAGGAGGGTGAGAACAGAGAAACGCTCAAGCCGATCAAATCCTTCGTCGCACTCAGCTACTGCTGGCACTACCCCAACTGGTCCGTAGCCCTCGGCCTCCAACATGGCGATCCCACTATCCCCGACAGCCCCCTGGCGCCGGCCATGTTCGAAGCCTTTCTCAACGAGCGAGTCAACCCAGAGGAGCCGGTATGGTTAGACCAGTGGTGCATCGACCAATCCAACGAAGACGAGAAGATAGTGGCCATAGGCGCCATGGACGCGCTCTACTACAGTGCTCGTGTGGTGGTTGTCTGTCTGGAGGATGTGCGACTCAGTCCTGCTGACGCGGTGATTATCCTAAAGTTTGCTGAGTTCGTGGAGAAGAAAGAGAAGCCGGAGTGGGAAGAGAAGGAACAAATCCGTTTGTGGACGGCTGTGGAACGGATCTTTGCTGCGAGGTGGTTTATAAGGGCGTGGTGTGCGCATGAGTATTGGATGGCGAGGAGCGTGGTGTTTTTGGCGCCTGTTACTTCTGATCCTGGAGCACAGCCAGGGGAGGTTGGGGAGGTGGAGATTGTGAGGTTTGATAATCGGTTTTTGCAGTTGATGCATTCTGTTGCGAGCAATTGGTTCTCGGGAGAGAATGCAGATACGGCTAGGAGGAGGGAGAGATATCGAACGGAGGCTGTTGAGGAGGTGGAGGCTTATTATCAGGGTGGGAAGGTGCCGGAGTCTAATGAGGAAGACCCAGAGTCGTTTATCAAGAGGAGGGCTTTTGGGATTGCGAATAATCAACACCAAATGGGCGATCCTGAAGCGAAGCTGCTACCACCAATCAGCTCCTTCGCCGTCATTCAGAGTCTGGCGGCCGGGTTTGAGAGGGACAAACTTTCCGTCTGGCTAAATGCTGCGCGCACCCGCCTGTTTATTAAGCATAATAACCCTCTTTCGGAAGCAGAGAGGTCATGGATAGCCACCGTTGTCTCACTAGCATCAGGGGATGCCACGGTGCTAGCAGCCGTCGGGTCAACTCTCATCAGTCGAGTCGGAAGCAAAAGCCTCAGAGAAACAGCATGGGCATGCATTCCCCAGGTAGATGACTATGTCCACCTCGGCTCAAGCCCCATCTACCCTGCTTTGGACGGCAACCCATCCCTTTCCTCCGATGGACTCGCGATGGACGCTATCGTACTTGATACCTCGTCTGGTTTGCAGAGTCCTCACAATACCAGCATGACGGCAGCTATAGGAGCGATAGATTGGTACCACTATCAGCGGAGCAAGTTGTCTTCCTTGCCAGTAACGGAAGCACCAGGAGAGCCAGGTGGATGGGAAGATATTGACATAATCAACCATCTCTACAGTCGTCACCTCACCCAAGCCCTTGCCATCCTTTTAGAACTGAGCGACCCTCCATCCTTCACTTGGGCGCGCCTCTGTCTTTCTCAAGCGTTTCCTAGACCGGGGTCGAAGTACGCGAAACTTTTGACGCATCCGTCTTGTGTTGCGTTTCTGGAGGCTGGCTTTCGTGCGCTGTTGGGTGCTAGAGCGTCTTTGAAGGCTGCCGTTGTCTATGGCGATGTGGATTACGATGATACTGCGTACCTCAGAGCCGTGAAGGATCACCTCAGTACCCTCCACTCCCAGAGCCCCGATCTGATATTCAAAGGCGTGACCGCTTTCCTAGCAATAGCGGAGGGTATCGTCCGCACAGTTTGCGGTGGAGCGGCAAATTATCGCAAAAGGGAAGTGTGCGAGGCGTATAAGTTGCAAGTCAGCGATGCGATTCCCCACGGATTAATCGTCTTTGCTCACCCTCCTTCTTGGTTTAAGCAAACCAAGTATACCATCGCCTGCCCGTTGGCGCTGAGTCAATTGAGGGAGGTGCAGGTTAGTTATATGCACCGGGGGTGGATTCTGAAACAGGAGGAAGGGGACGAGACAGTTCAGGACCATCCGGAGTGGAGAAAGATCCCAAGGTATAGCCTCATAGGCAAAACCGCCTTGTTCATGCCAGTGGGAGGAAGTATCATCAAGCATCCGGAGACTGGGGGGTTGTGTAGGATGGGGGATCCGGTGAGGTTTGCGGCTTCGGGGGTTAACAGGGAGGGCGAAAGGAGGATGGTGAGGAGGATTGTTATTGGCGGCAGCAGAAGAGCAGAAGAAGAGACGGGGGAGGTGAGGGATGGAAGGGAGGTGAGAGAGTGGTTGGAGAGAAGAAATGGACGGGACGTGAGGTTGGTGCCTAGGATGGATATGGGAAGTTTGGGATGGGCGATGACGGTGATGATAGGGCTGGGGGCGGTGTTATGGGGATTTCTGGGTAGGTGAACTCTTAGATGGTGTTTGGGTTTGTCGGGTTCGTTGGATTGAAAGAGGTCATTGCATCGGAGACGTTTGGAGCGGTCTTTGTGCTAGACACATACTAGACTGCCTTTGGCGCAAAAGATGACGACACAAAGAACAGAAAGAGACATGAGTGGAACAAATACCGAAGAAGAAACCTTGCTGGTCACTCTTTACTGCTCAGAATATTGATGAGTGTCTCGCAAGTGCCGACATTGGCAGCCATGGCATTCGTGCTACCACAAACAAGATGGTGACGAAGATGAAGTTGAGGACCTTCAGAAAGAGCATTGAGCCAATGTAGCTGGAGAAGAGAAGGTACATTGAGAAACGAAATCCTTCAATCTGGAGAGACCGTTCTCCAATTCTTCTCTTTTACAATCACGACCTCGACTTGATTTCTTCATCACTGCAGTCGAAGCACTACACACCGGCGGGACCTGCATCACGAACACCGGACGAAACACGGAGTGGGTCCCGTCCCTGAGTCCATCCATTCATACCCAGGGACTTACAGCGCTTCAAGCACCTGTAAGTTCAATCTCGGTTTCCCATCCACTTCCCTCGACTGCAGCCAAGACAATCATCACCGGCACGGCTTCATCCTGTTTTCTTCTCCCCATACCAGAGGCTCCCGTCGGTTTTGCTCAGATTGCTTCGGACAGTGTGTGTCAGTTTCATTTTCATTTCCGTTTCAAGCGGCCCGTGATGCCATCTTTCCGCTTTCAACCGTTATCGAACTTCGAGCAGCCATATATGCCGGCGCAAACCGGCGAGAGTCAGTGGGTTTGGTAGCGAGAGGATGAACAGGTAATATGAAGGACGCGCAGCCATCCCACCTCGGTACCCACTCGTCCGTCCCGTCGTCTACAATGCACTCAAGCACCAGCAAGGAAGCAACTTCATTTGTGGTTTTGGTCGGTCGTCCATCAGGAAATTCACCGTTTCATCTACCGCCCTGCGTCTTCTATACTCAGGCCCGTCACCGGATATACCCCGGGAATGTCAAAGCATATCTCCATCGTACCATTTCCCTCAAACCAGGTATGAGTGGTCTCCAGGCCTCCATTAAATGGGGTCTGAGGGTATTTATCTCATCTGCTCATCCAACGGACTTCAGATGATCATGACCGTTAAAAGAATTTGATCGGCCGGAGTCAGGCGGGAGGCCGGTGGATGGGATGCGCGGGTTTTCAAAGGAAAAACGAGTCAACAAAGGATATTGAAAGGGGTGTTGAATGGATTCCAAATTGCTAACACGGATCAACGGCCATTGGATTGTGGAAATGTTGTGAAATGGAAGACTGACCTTGACGATGACCAGGCTTCGACGAAGCCAACCCATCACAGCTCCCACAGCGGCAAAAGTCCACATTTACTGTGCCGAGCGCTGTCTATGTATTTGTGCACACCTTGCATCACCGTACCTCACCGAACCTCACCGTGCCTGACCTACCGCGCAGTAGCTTGCCGAGCCGGGTCCGGGGTGACACCTCGTCGGGTCCGGGTGCAGTTCCCGAACTCCGCTTTTTACCAGCTGGCCCACTGCGCCCGAGTGGCCCGGTGCTGGGACCGATTCCCCGTTTAGCGCTTAACACGGACCGTGACACCAACGGCAGCAACACCACAATCATTGTGAGGATCACGACACATGGAATGAACATGAGCGCCATGGTCGCACGCATATGAGTATGTCACCATTCATCATTCACCAGTTTGAGCAGATGATTTGCAAGAAAGGCAAACACCGGGTGCAGCTCCCGTATCATTTCCGGGATTTCTTCCTATAGGAATACTCGGGCTTCCCTACTGCTCTGGTCCAGACACTTCAAGAGAAGGAAGATCTGAAGCGTTTGAGCACCGGGGCATGGCAGTCTCAGATGGACAAAATGCAAACACCAGACCGCTGGCTCGGTTTCGGGTGCAGTTCCTCGAGGACGTTGGCCCGGGGACGAGAGGATCGGGGTGAATATTCGAGGAACAATGGGATTGTGGTGGTCGCTTGTCGGCAGCCGGGTACCGACTTGGGCAGATTGGCTAGGGATGCCAAGACATCGCGATGCGTTGGGGGAGAAAAGGCCGCTTGAAATGCATATTATCGCGGGAGACACTCAGTAATGACACCGCCACACAACAGTCTCATGCCTCGATAATCGTTGATATCAGCAGCTTTCTCTGGGTATTAATACAAGAAAGGTGATTGCGACTTTATATATACGACGCGGTATAGTAAATGAGGATATGAAGGTAGAGTCAGCATGTGTGCGAGTTTTTTGTCAAGTAGGTCAAGGAGTCGTACAGGTACCATCATGTTCTCGTTCTCGATGTTGTTCTTTGTCGGACCACAATAGTTGATCGAACATCACTGATTGTGATTATTTACACGCGCAAGTTTGTTGTAAATCAATTGACCGACACATGTTCTCTCGCAATCATTGTTGTTGACGATGTTGCTGTTGTGAGTTGTCGGGTGCTCGTCAACAATGCTGAGTCGGTTTTTTTCGGTATAGCAAGTGGTTTCAGTTGACGATGGCCGTCTGTTAGTGAGGATAGAGTATACTAGTGATTACAGGGGAGTTGCACTAACAGTTTGTCAACACACAGTATAGTCAGTAGTGGGACAACACGCAATCCGGATGCATTATCCGTACACTACCTCTCATATCTCTATTGAATGCACTTATACGCGTACATTATTAGCGCTAAATAAGCTCCGTTAGTATGCCACCGCCTGCGCACAAGCACTGGTTGCAAGCTGGACATGAAAGTGGAAAGAGTGGGACCGTACGTTAGTCAAGCAGGCAGGCAGCCATGCCAAATAAGAACTTTTGAAGCCATTTCAATCAATCATTCAGATGGTCATTAGAAGTGATTGTCACAAGTCATGATGGTGGTCAAGTTTCACTGGTAGCAGTTAATTGAGTTTATTGCGCTATTTCTCAGTGATATCCAGTTCCCCGCAAAGTCAATTCCAATGTCAGTCCTTCCTTCCTATTCCGTCCTCTCGATTTACCAAAGCCCATCATACTCCCAAACATCATCCTCTTCCTCTTCTTCAATACTCTCCATCTCCAAACTCCAAGCGCACCACTTATTCATCTTCCTCCTCTTACCCAGTACTGCGCGCACCCAAGTCTTCGGCTCCGTCTTCTGCTCAGGCTCATCAAAAGCGTGTTCATCTCCGTCCCGCCAGCGATTGAATTGATCGAGTTCTGCGGCGTCAAGAAGGCGGAACATCCCCTCGTACATCCAGTACACCTGGTCGTCGTGGCCGAGCACGAATTGTTTCTGGCCGTCGGGGTGGCTGAAGAGGCCGATTACGTTCCAGTCTTTGCCGAGGTCTTGGGGGTCTTTCCAGATGGCCAGGGTGGCTTCCCAGGCGGCGAGGGGGTCGGAGGAGTCGTAATCCTCTTCGTCGGCGAGATCGGTGTAGGAGAGGAATTCGATGCCGGGTTGGAGGTTGTCGAGGGTGAGCTGGTCGGTGAATTCGCGGTCGATGAGCTCGATGGGTTGATTGTGGCTGTCTTCGTCGTCAAAACCAGTCTGTTCCTTGGATTCCTACTCCTCGGGCGTGGTGGCGTGGTTCTGTTCGGTGTCGGACTCCTCATCCTCCATGCTCTCAATGATGGCAATCGCATTGCTGGTAATAATTCCCTGCTCGGCGTCCGCTTGTTGCTTCTTGTCGAAATCCTCGCGGGTGATGACGGGGGTTTTGCTGGTCCACTTGATGAACTCCTGGTACTCGGCCTTCGACATTGGGCGGATCTCGTCGTCGTCTTCGAGGGCGTACCAATAGCCGCAAGTCATTTGGACATAGCGACGGTTGGGGTCGAGGCGTTCCATTATGAGAGTGACTTCCAGTTCGGAGGGTGAGAGGTGCACGTAGTTGTAGATGTCGTAAGATGAGGCGCCGAGAGTGGCGGGAGGCGACTGGCTCTCTTCAGCTTGCTGGGGTTTGTCATTGTTGCTTGACAGTACCGCATCATCAAACTTGTTGTTGACTGCGCTGGTGTCGGGGGTGGAGTACTCCGTGTTGGGGGTATCCGGAGTGGTGTTGGACGACTCGCTATCGGTTGTGTTGTCCGTCTCGGTTGAGGAGCTGGTACTGCGCATGAAGTTAGCAACTCTGCTGTGAGTATGAGGTAGGATTTGGCTGGATAACTTACTCATTAGACAATTTGCGAGTGTGATGAAGGGTGACGATATCGGTGTCGACCACCTTCTCCTCGGCGCTGATGCTCTCAGTATTCTTGTTGGTCAAAGGCTTGATGTCGGAAGCGATGGCCTTGCCGTCTTGGGTGCTCGGTTTGGTAACCTTGATGGCTTGCTTCTTGGTCTTGGAGATCGCGATGCATAGCTCGGGTTGATTGGGGACGGCATGCACCCACTGCATCTTGTCGTCCTTCAGGAAGCGCTCGAAGTTGGGGCCGACGCTTGAGGCGGAGGCGCCCATGTCCTCAATGTCGGCGACCTCGGTGATTTTGAAAGCCATGGATCTGTTGACTTCGAGGGTGTCCATGGTGGGGATGACATGGGAGTAGATGTGCTTGTCGGCCATGTAGGTGTTGACCTCGATGATGTCCATGGTAGGGAGGATATGATAGTAGGTGTGCTTCTTATTATCCTTACTGGTAAAGAGTTCCTCATCGGAGATGGATGAAGTGGCATTGCGGTTGTCGTCAGTGATGGTGCCGACATTGTGGCTGAGATCGTCTTGGTGAGAGACTTCGGCAACTTGAGTAAACTTGTTGTCCTCGATGAGGAGAGGGGCGGTAGCTTGAGTGTCGATCGACTGGGTGTTGTTCTTGACGTTGTGGACGATATTGTGCTCGTGAGTCGTCTTGTTGACCTCGGTGGGGGTGATGTCCTTAATGGTGGTATGGATAATGACGTTCATGTACCGAGCTTTCTTGATGCTGTCGATCAGGCCGACTTCCTGAGACGAGGTAATGAGGGAGACTGTTTGGAATTCTTGAGGAGTGTCAAGGATGTTGGCGATCTCAAAGGCCTCAGTGGGAATGGACACTAAAATAGCATGGTTAGACTTGACCAGATACCCGAAGCTGCGACTATTGTGGACGGCTTACCATGAGCGACGCTTGGTGCGGCAAAGGCTGCGATAGTCATTTCCTTAATGACGGCAATGGAGGGGAACGTGAGGCGTTGGGTTTGCGCCGTGAAGGGAGAGGGCCAGAATGAGATAGCCATTGCGATGAAGTGAAGATTGAAGTGGTGTATCACGAAGGTGATGAAGTAAGAGGATGAAAGATGATGAAGGATGTTGAGGCTTCTTTGCTTTGGTGTGCAATGACGCGTGGGATGTCCTTATATTTTTGGATGAGGGAGGAAGGATTCTGGTTCAGGATCTGGGGCAGCGAGGGGAATTCTTATACCATCCTGGGTGAGAACGTGCTTTCAACAGTCGCTGGCGACTGTCGACAGGTTTAGGTGGTTTGTTGACATGATGATGGTGTTGAGGTTGACATGATGAACGGATATAAAACACCTGATTGGTCGGTTCTGGTAAATTGAATCCGGAGAGGGCAGGTGAGCACTGAACAGTGATGAACAGCAGCCTGGTGTTGCGAACAACACTTCAGCCCTGTCGAATCCAGGAGTCCATGAGCTTCTAAGCAGAACTACCGAGGACTGTTTACTTCTGTGATGTTGCGTGAGTGTTTTCTAGACAGGGAAGGTGAGAACTGAACAGCGCTGAATAGGAGCCCAGTGCTACGGATGACAATTCACTTTGAAGGAGATTGTCGAACCCAAGGCCATGATGTTCTCTGCGATACTATCAAGGGCGGGTTGCTACAGCATTGCTATGAGAGTCGACTGTCACGGAGTTTTCGGCCTTCCCACGTGCCAAGACATCAACAGACAGGGATGGAAAGAGGACGACCGCTGTGAACCAGTTCGATCCAAATCCTCAAATTCTGAACTACATCTTCATCCTCGAGTCCAGTTAGTTCGTCATATGAATACTTTATAGTTCTCATCGTCCTCATCACCCTCCTCACTAGCCTCCAGTCCCCAGACTCTCTCCTGACCTTGCTGATCCTCCACCTCCTCCACCTCGCCAATCTCCTCGCAGGCCTCTTGAATGGTATCAAGTCCGCAAATGCTCTTCGAACACTTCTCCTCAACCTCCCCGTTCAAGTGTAACACCGCGGCCGGATCAACGCTGCGCCAGTAGTTGAAATCCTCCAGCTCCTCATCAAGCATCAGCATGAAAGCCCCCTCATACTCCCAGTACCAGCGCTTCTCGCTGTCAAGGACGTAGTTCTTGTTACCGTCAGGGTGCTCATACCATCCCAAAACCTCCCAATTCCCGCCCATGTTTCTCTCTTCCTTCCACCCGAAGAAGTCGGCAAGTGGGTGCCTGGGTTCCTCCTCTTCCTCGGATTCGTCGTCAGAATAATAGGTGACCATCTCCACTCCGCAGTAAGTCGCAACGGCCTTGACCTTGGGCTCCCTCTCATTCTTCTCATTGTCATTGTCAGTGCCATGGTGATGCTCAACCGCATCCGCCCCCTCGGATTCCTACTCCTCGGTGGTGGTGTTGCTGGCAGGCTTAGCATCAGGATCATTCATCCAGGCAAGAAAATCATCACGTTCCTCCGGGAGCATGCGGCTGATTTTGCGGCGGTCGTGATAGATGTACCATTTGCTGTTGGTGAGGAGGACGTATTGGAGGCCGTACTCGGGGCGGTCGATGATGAGGACGATGCCGAGGTCGTCGAGGGGATCTTTGGTTGAGTCATTGTCGCTAGGGTAGTCGCCATCGCTGGCATAGACATCGCTGGAGTAGTCATCGGCGTCGCTGTCGCTGGCGGGATCATATGAATTGGGCGAGGGGGTGCGCGGGCCGGATGAGGAAGGCGCGGTCGCGAAAGTGGCAGTGGGAAATGAGTGGTAGGTGGAGCCCGGGGTTTCATGTTGAAGTGAGGTGCCTGTGTTACAGGAGGAACCGATTTCGTCCGAATGCTTAGGGGTCTTGATTTGACTGCGATCGTCCTGAGAGGGATTGTGGGCGATCTCCGATTGGGAGTACTCAGTATCTTGGGTTTCGACAGTGTTCTTGCTCGACTTGCTATTGACAGTGGAATTAGAGTCGTTCGAAGACGTGGTGCTGCAGAAGGTTAGTACCGGCTTATGCAGAAGCAATGCAGATGCAGAGGGATGCGGATGACTTACTCGGTAGAATCCTTGCGAGCGCGATGAGACTTGTCAGTCGAAGCGACGCTGGCGTCTTGGGCCGAAGCCTGAGCGTCGAAGACAGGGAAAGAGAAGTAGTCAGTATGACCGATGCTGAGGGAAGTGGAGGTGGGTTTGTCGTCGCGCTCGTCGATGTTGTCGATGCTCATGTCATTGTCGACGTCAGAAGTGTTGATGTTGTCAGTGGTATTAGCCTTTGGGACAGGTCCGATTTGTTTGAAGAAGTTAGCATATGCGGGGCATCAGTAGGCAGGATGGTATAATCAAAACTAACCTGGTTGGCAGGATCCTGTGCGGCAGTTATGGCAATAGGAGCCTCGAAAGACCCGTTGATGATCGCCTTGATGATGGCGGGGGGAGGAACAGGCGGTAAGCGTGGACGGCAACGCCCAAGGACCAGAGAGAAGAAGACATGATGATGTTCTTGACGGTTAAAAGAGGAGAGAGTAAAAAGTTCTTGCGACGATATGTCATTGCGGTGCGCGAGGTGTTTTTGGCTTGGGTTGCGAGTCGATATGTTGACGGTGCAGTTGGGTGTCCAGTTTTGGGATACAGGTGGAAAAATTTTAGGGAGAGAATTTGGAATGAGGGCGCCATCCTATACGCTTGGACAGGTTAGCTGTCGCTGACACTCAGAAGCTATCCACACTTGCGACTATGGGCGAACTGCTTGGCTGTTCACGTCTGAACGGCCATTTGGGTGTGAGATGCTTGTTGCGCGGGCAACCGGCGAGGTTATGGATGCCCGTGGATTTCTGGAGACATAAACAGAACACGCGAATCCAGGTTCAGGTCTTGAAGAGTGGTGCTGTTTGTAGATGACAGCTGACTGATCTAAACAGCCTTGTGAACAGTGGAACAGTGGTTGGAAGCTATTCAGATTGAACGCCGGTGGCGGGACACTCCCTGTTCGTGTGCTATACGATGAACAAGATCACAAATGTTCGCGATGTATTATCAGGGAAATGTCACATCATGTAAAAAAAATCGAATGGAACCGTTCAGAAGGTCCTGCATGGGAATAAGAGGTATAAAAATTTACATTGTCGCCGACCCAGGGCATAGCGTTTGGATAGAGGTATGGCAGTACTTGGCATGATACATGTGTACATCTTACATTGAAATGGTACCACAGGCCAGCGGTGGTATAATACGTTGATGACATGACAATTTGTAGGACCTTTTAGTCAAATGATCACAGAGCAGGACGAGGGTACATTCTGGTTAGAAGCTTTAACACCTATGGATTAGAGCACGAGTGCTTGACTACGCAAAAGTACATACCTAGGAAGATCTACACCATCTACATATAGATTCAACGTGTTGTCCTCGGACGCCACTCAGTGTTGGACAGGTAGCAAAGCAAAGCACAATGGAACCATTATGAGAAGAGCAAGTCACAATCACTAATCAGTCGCGGGGGAGTTCAGGGAGCATTTTTATAGCTTTCCATTTTCTAATCGCTCCCCATCTCATACCGTGTCCCAATGATCATATAGCCCAATCGTTCCATAATCATTGTCCTTCAACTCCTTCATCGGTGATATTGTGACCTTTTTCCCCGAACCATGACCCTTCCTCATATCGTAACACTCTACGTGCTTAACACTCCTCTTCCTCCTCCTCAGTGATGTTTTCGAGTCCCCAACGGTTCAGGGCCGGACCCTCCTCAATAGCATTGACCAGAGTCGAGCTAACACCCTCCAATCGGCCGTTGAGTAAATCTATCTCGTCTTCCATCAAACGGCGGTACTTTCCCTTGTACTCAAAGTACCATTTCTGATCGTTCGCCAAAGCGTACTTCCTGTCGGCGAACTCTGGGTGGTTGAAGGACCGGACGACGTCCCAACCTCTGCCTAGCTCGTATCTTTTCTTCCAGCGAAGAAGTTCTGCCCAGTCCTCTTCCTCCTCTTCTTCCTCGGCGATATTATCGTTCTCTTCGTGATACTCGTGGGTCTCCAGGCCGTTGGATTCCTAGTCCTTGGGCCTGGGAGTCCAGGAGGGGCTCAGCAGCAATTGATCGATGGTGGGTCGGTCGTTGTTGTTCTTGTTGAAGTTGGAGGGTGTAAGGTTCACCGCGTCGATCCAGTTCAAGAAGTTCTCGTACTCGTCTTCCATCATTTGCCGAACATTGTCCCTGTCTCCGACCCAGTACCAGTAGCCACAAGTGAGTTGGGCATACTGATTCCCGCTGATTGGGTTGGTAAGCATCGTAACAAAGCCCAGATCTTTTAGATCCTCCTGGGTCAAATTCTTGCTGGCATTAGTCGTAGGCATGATGAAAGGTCGAGAGGGAGGCTCTGGTTGGAATGCGGGAGTTGGGCTCAGCTGCGAGGGAGGAACGAATATGGTCCGCGTCCTCGTCGGAAATGTCGGTGGGAGGAGATAGTATAATTTCCGGGATCGCGGGAAAAGCCGACTTCTCGTCCGATTCGGTAACGACGTTGTCGGGCGCAGTGTCGGCGATCTGGGTGCTGAATGTTTGTGTGGTTGCGCTTGATGAATTACTTCTTGAATGTGGAAGTTAGTAATTGCTCAAATGGGTAAGTGTAATTGACAAGGAGGACTTACTCGGCAGAGACTTCTCTGGTACACTGAATCGTGCTGTCGTCCGACTGCGCGACATGGGATGGAACGTGCTTGCCATCTGCACCTCCTCCCACGTGAGTGGGGCAGGCCGCGTTCGCATTTTGACCGTGTTTCTCGGCTTTCTTAACGACTGTCTTCTTCCCAAACACGCGCTTTGCCGGGCGTGGAATCCACATAAATTCGATCCTCGTCAAGAAAACGCTCAAATTCGTTGTAGTGGCTGCTGGAAGCGGAAGCAGCCGAGTCGTCAAGGTCATCAACGGTGGAAAGGTTGACCTCTAGGATATCCATGACGTGGAGGGCATGAGTGTAGACGTGAGCTTCGGTCTCGGGGTTGATGGAATCCAAGTCTTGGAGAATCATCGGGGCGCCGTCGATAATGTCGATGTTTGAGGCTTCATCGCGGGTGTCATTGCCAGGGAGGGGACTGTCAATATCCTTGGTGAACTCGGTGATAGTGGCGCCAGTGACTGAAATGATGATGGCCGGATTGATAAAGAGGTGCGTAGTGGCTTCTTTGGTTGCCTCGAAGGCGCAGGTCGCTTCGGTATCCTTGATGTCTTGGACGCCGACATCCCCGGGGGGAGCAATGGTGATCCTTTCCTTCGCCTTGAGTACCTGGATAATGTTAGTATTTCGACATGCTTGATGTTGAAAGAGAATATGCCTGTACCTTTTTGGAAATAGGGAGACGATTAGAGTCATCTTTAATCAGCGCGAGTGCGGTAGAGGCAGCATCGGCGACGAGGATAATGTCCGCGATGGACGGCAAGGAAAGCCGGTAGACGTGCGAGCCCAAGTGCCAAAGAAAGGAGGCGGCCATGTTGATAATTGGCTTCATTGTGGGAATGAGAGGCTAGATTTTGTTAATTTGGTGACTTGTTAAGCTTGAGAGTGCGTGTCAATGATGTTGACGGTGCAGTTTGAGAGTCCTGTTGTGGGATGCGGAAGGAAAGAGTTCTGGGACAGGCTTTGGAATGGAGACAATCATCCTATACCCCTCCAACAGGTTGGCTGTCGCTGTTTAGACCTGGGTGAAGTGTGGTTGTTTGATGGTGTCGATGCCCGTTACTCTGTTAACCGTCGATGACGAAGGATCATTGTGGAACCACCAACGCGGAAACAGCATAGGCAGACCTTGAACAGAGATTCTGTTCTCGGACAGTGTTCGGTCGTCGTGAACGGTCTTCTAGGTCCATGTATCTGAAGGTATCCATACGTTTCTACAACAAAACCGGTCGTGAGAATGGCCTGAGGCATTGCTGGGTGAGCACCACCACCAAATGGTAAACCTCAAGCATCGGAGTCTGTAGAGAAAGACGGGCAGGAGTCCCCATGATGTTGTGTTTGAGAGATTTGTGAGTTTTTTTGATGTGGAAGACCCTAAAGGTAGGTAAATTGGGATCACGAGTTAAGGTAAGAAAGACAAATCGGGTGTACAATCATCAGAGCAGCAAGCCAGAAGACACTATGCGATAAAACAGGAACCCCCATATCTACTAATGAAAAATGGGAAACGTAGAGGTAGAATCTAGACAAGGCGAAACATCAAGGTAGTTTTATCGCGAGTTACTGCAGAATGCTGTCACAATAGGCGAGCGTCAAGTTGAAGTTCAATTGTATAAAGCAACCAAGACAATCGATACCAGTCACAGAGTATTGCGGTAGTCACTTTGAAGTCAAATTGTAGCAGTGTCAGCAGTCAAATTGATATGTAGACCGTTCTACGGAAGAAATGTCCACAAATTATCTAACCACGCCAAATTCCATTTCTCGGCCATCTGCTTCCTTCAAATCAACCCCCCTTTCAATGGTCCTCGACTTGTCGTTCCATCAATCCCTTTTCTCACCACAAATCTGGATAGTCCTCTTTCTCATCTTCGTCCTCCTCAATGGTGTAAAGACCCCACTTATTTCACTTCTTAACCTCATACTCCGCCGCCTCCTCGGCCTCCTCCTCATCTTCCTCAAAGATCGCATCAAGATCCGGGGCCTTCCACTTGTGATCCTGTCCTTCAGGTCTCTCCAACTGCTTGATGGGCTCGTAGAGCGCGTTCTTGTCTCCGTTCCTCCATCGATTGAAGCGGTCTAGCTCATCCTCGCCGAGGAGGCAGAACATCCCGTCTATCAGCCAGTAGATCTGGTCGTCGTTGCTTATGGCGAATTGCTTGTCGCCGTCAGGGTGGTCGATGATTCCGATGATGTTGAAGCTGGTGCCCATATACTCGGCTTCGTCCAATTGGTCGAGCTCGGAGAAGTCTTGAGCATTGTCGAGGTCATTGGCGTTTGTGCCTTCGTTGTCGTAAGCGAAGAGCTCGATGCCCTTGCTTTCCTGGTTGGTCGACTCTTCCTGCGCCGGTCTCTCATCCTCCTGAGCACGTTGCTCGTCAAGCCAGAAGACGAACTCCTCATATTCGTCTTCGCCCATGAGCTTGACGCTTGCGTAGTCCTCGTTGAGAACGTGCCAGTGTCCGTTGGTAAGCAAGACATAAGCGAGACCGCATTCAGGTCGGGTTTGAAGGTCCAACACCTCCGACTCCTAATCGGTAATGGTGGTGGCCTTCTCACCCTGAATGTTGCAGTCATCGGGCTGCTCAATGAAGCTGCTCTCATCAGCTTCCTCGGCAAGGAACTCGTTGCCCTCCTCGTCCGTGACTAGGACAATAGGAGGGGGAAGCTGGACCTCCTCCTCTTTAGTCTTAAAGCTGTCGAACCACGCCAACAAGTCATCATACTCAGATTGGGTCATGAAGAGAGGGTTGTCGTCTTCATCCATGCGGTACCAAAAGCCGCATGTCAGCTGGGCATAGGAGACACCATTATCAGGGCGATCGATGACGATGACGGTGTCCAAGTTGTTTTTCTGCTCGGTAGACAAATGAGAATAGTCGTACCAGTGGGACCGGGTGTTTTCGACTGGGGTGGGGGTGACCACGTTGTCCTTATTCTGAACTTGATGGTGCTCCTTGTCGCCAGAGAGGGCGAGCTCGTCAATTGGGTCGACTGCCGGGGCCGAGTAAACGGTATCGGGAGTATCTGGGGTTGTTTCAGACAGCTCTGTATCGACAGTCTGCTGGGATTCGGTCGAGAAGTTAGTCCTGTAAAGAGTAAGTACTGATTCAATGCAAATGAAGTTGTTCGGGGTAACGTACGCAGTAGTGTCCTGGCGAGCGTGATGGCGCGAGATTTCATCAGATTGAGTGGAAGTGTTGCTAGAGAGCGCGGTCTTATCGACCACATCATGGTGGGAGGAAGGAGTGCCAATGACTTCGACAATGTCGCAGACTGGGAGGGAGTGGCGGTAAATATGTACTCCATTTGTTGAAGGAATGTCAACGACTTCGACAATGTCACAGACCGGGAAGGAGTGGCGGTAAACGTGTGCTTCATTTGTTGAAATGATGAGCTGGTCCTCTTCGTCAATGATGGCGGTGCCGGGGGCCGCAAGACCGTGAATATTGCTGTGTTGAATGAGGCTTGCTTCGGTAGCACTAGGCTTGACGACCTCGTTGTTGGAAGCGATGTCGATCATGTCGGCGGCTTGGATGTCTCTAGCGTCATCGGTAATGTCGACTATTTTGCTGAGATCGGTGTCCTTGGGAGCAATGGCGACTTTGGAGACGTCGATTTTCTCGCTGCTGTCGATGCGCTGAGACGGATCGGAATCCTCAGAAATCTGAGCGAGGTGGTAAGCATCGATGTCGTCAGCAGAGCTATTGTGGGTGACTTAACATACCTTGTTATCCTTGCGATGATGCTTCTGATCGTGGCCGGCCTGCGAGGGCGCGACAGTGTTGAGAAGCATGTGGACCGACAGCGCGGCGAACGACGCAATGGCGATAGCCTTAACAACGTTGCTGGTCTGGAAGGTGAGAGAGTGAGGGGCAAAGCCCAAAGAGAAGAGAGGGAAAGACATTGTGTCAAAGATGGTTGTTAAGATAGAAAATCTTAAGGGTGATGAGGCGTTGTAAGGGTTTGGGGTGAGATCGCTTGTGTGCAAAGCTGCATGATGTGATGCCAGTCCGGAAATTGGATGCGGAAGGAAGAAGTATTGGGACGGATTCCGGGTGAGGTGAGGAATTTTTATACCTCCAGTTCTGGGTCTCAGGTTGACTGTCGCTTGAGGCTCTGGATGTGTTGTTGACATGGTGATCAATGAACAGAATGGTTTGTTTACATGGTGAACACTGAACAGGTGTTGTGTAGGTGATAGCTTGGTGGTGGTGGTGACGGTCAAGGACGTCGGTTCGTGCGTCCAGCGACTGTGGATGTATTACATGTGATTGGTCAGATCCGCTCATTTCGTCCGAACAGGGCAAGTGTCCACAGACCAGTTCCCTGAACATCATCCGAACTACCATCTGAAGAGCCATCCGAACAGTGCCGACGATGTTCGTTTCCTCTGAACAGCCTTAAAGTGTTCGGCACGCCAGCTCGCCATCATAGCTAGAGTAACCTGACCTCTAGGAGATTCCGTGGGTCCCATGCCAAGAGGCGACCGCGCAAGCTTTGGAGTGAATGTCAGGTCCGAAGGTACCATTGCCGGCGGCTGCCAAGGCCGCTTTTGGCGCTTGTAGCGCTGTAGTAGCACACCACTCAGGGACCCGAGTGTTCGCGGCAACAAAGAGGGGCCCGAGTCCATGGGATAACTACCTACTCTCTTTGTCTTGACGGTGCTGAGTCGCATCTTTAGGAGGATTAGATAATGCCGATCACAGTTTGTTCACCGGCCCGGGCCGTCCCGAGGATGCGAGTTTCCATCTCCTTCTTGTTTGTGACATATCTCCCTGTCCCGGACCCGGCTGTGGCATCGGTGCCTTCTGTGCCATCGGCGGCATCGGCTGCGGAGCCATCAAATGGGGAGGCATCGGCTGAGGAGGTATTGACTGGGGCGCCATCGATTGTGGGTTCATTGATTGGGTGGCACCATTTGAGGAAGCAGCTGTGGGAAGCTGTATATGACCTGGTGGTGCCCTGGTGGTGCACTGGTGGCCCTGAGAAATCGGAATGGCGCTTGTGAGGTCCAACGTGCTTTGCCAGACATTTGGAATGCGTAGATCAAGCCATCATCCCCAAGTCAGTTGTTTGAATGCTGTTGAAGTGAATGAAGAATAAGCACACGTGTAAACGGATTAAAATGTAGGTAGCAGGCCAGTGTGGTCCTTGGCTCTATCAATAATGCGGTGGTCATGCCCGACGTCAACGTCCTGGTCAAGAACTTTGCCTGGGATCACAGAAAATGCGAATTTTTGGAAGAATGGTGGCTCTGTATTGTACTCTCACAGATCGGGGTGGAGTTGAACGATAAAAAAGAATTAAGTTAAAAGAGCGCAGCGAGTTGCTTACAGGTATGTCCAGGAGCTTGAGAAGCTTACAGGTAGGTATACCGGATAGTAAGGGTAGGCGCGAGCATCCAGCCCTCTCGAATGATATTACCACTTGACGCGCAAGAACGTTGCACCGTCTTCAACAAATCCCAATACAACCTCCCAGACAAAGTGTGGCAATTGCCGTGATGCTGAAGGGTCTAGGCGCAGAAGCTGCAGCAAATGTTGTCGAGAAGGGGCGGCAGGAGCGTCGACAGCCTACGGTAGTCTGGGAGCCTGGGCGGCATATAGTCCTTCACAGCCGTCGTGCTAACATAAGAAATCCAAATCGCAGGTGCTTTTGCCCTCTGCGGAAGCTGATTGTCCGGCTCATGGTACTCCCTCTGCGCAACAATTGACCGGAGCCTGGCGTCCTTATTGCTATCTTTTCGGACGGCTTGGGACAACATCGTGGCCATGACCTTCCCAGCACAGTCCAGGTAATGATCGGCGATGATGGCGGCGAGCGTGGTACAGCGAGGCAACCAATAAATCTCAAGGGTACAGCCCTGTTTGGACAAATTTCAAGACTGCCACCTCAGGCCAGACGATCATCAACGTCGTGGAGCGCAAGCAGGGCGAAGAAGCTGCCCCCCAGACTTCTCAGGTATTTGGGTGTCTAGGCGTCCATCTTTGCTTTGGGTTACTCGAGGTCATGGCATTGATAGGTGAGCCACCTTGGCTTAAAGGTGGATGGGATCGATGATACAGGCGGACAATTCGGTCGGTGGAATGGCACCGCTGCGGACAAGACATTCGTATAGCTCTACTATCTCTCTCTCTTCCATATTCAAGACAGCTGATAGTATTTTTATCAAATGTGCACTATATTGTATTATGACATTTGCCAAAAAAGAAGGTTGCTATCACCTCTCCAGAAAGCGACTTACTTAGTGACGTCCTCCTCCACTGTGGTATCGAGGTCGTCCTGTATCGCGTCCACGACCAATTTCATGACATCAATTGTGGACACGGTGTTGTCGACGGGGGCCTTCCTCTTCTCTTGTCTGAAGGTCTTTCTAAGCTTCCCGGGCTGCTTTCTGAGCTTGGCATCGTGCATCTGATTCTTTGGTCATTTCATGGTCATGACCTTGATAAGCTCAGCTATGATGCTGTGCTTAAGGGCGGTACGCTTCGAGCTTAGCATACGCAGTTTATGAGGAGGTGTATTCCCTTCCTCGGATTTCTCAAAGGCTCTGTCGAAGACGCTCGAAGCGAAGACAAACCCAATTTCCCTCAGGGACTGGACGTTCTCTGACAGAAGCCCAAGTCTTTTGACCTCAACCGTGTAGACAGGTTTATAGACCCTGATATCGGCCTACTCGTTAGGTGTCTCGGTTGCGGCGCCTTCTCGGCCAACTTTGCTTGGGCTGTTGGCCATGGTGATAGTGGGAAACCAGTCGTGTGTTGTAAACGAGTAGTTGATGCGTGCAGTTGGACAGACTTCTGGCAAAGAAGAAGAAAAGAGGGAAGAGAGATTGAACCGTGGCGCAGGGAAGAAGACGGAGACAAAAAAGAAAAGGTGGGGGGGCTTAGAAGAAGGGAAACTTGGTTCACGGTTAACAAGACCTACAGATGTAGCTAAGGGGAAGTTCAAGTACGAAAGCTGAAACACCAGGCGATGAGGAGGAATGATGGGAAAAATGCTTGCTTGATGGCCTGTTTGGAGAGAAGAGGAAGGGTGGGCCAGGCCAGGTTTAAATACTGGTTTGGGAAAAATTTGGTAGGCTCGTGGGGTGCTCTTTCCAAGTTTCTCACGCACAAAAGCCTGCCCGCAGAGGAGTTGATGCACAACAGCGAAGGAGAGGGGCACGGAGATATCGGATAACCTACGATAGGTGTTGAAGTGCGAAGTGCATGAGCCGCATGTTGGTCGACGGTCCTGACATGTGTATGAAGAGCGTGCACTTTCAGGTCAGTCGAGAGAATGAAGAATAATTGAGTGGATATGTACAATGAGCTTGTAAAACGGGGATAGAAACGATTACACCGACACATTCGGCCCTCTACTTCCAACAGAACATACAACAGTCGACTCCAACCTTCTTCCGACACACATTCGTGGCAACTCAATCCATCCCCAAAAGACAGTACTCCTCCAATCCCGAACACCTCCGCCCCCTAGTTACCAAATAGCAACCAGAATCTTGTTCTTCTCCTCAGCGACCTCTCTCTCCCGCGGCAGGGGTTCATAGTCGGCCGGGTCATCCAACCAACAAACCTCCCCCTCCGGCGTGATGAGCCTCAGCTCCGGGGCGCCCCAACAGTCATCCTCGGGCTTTGGCCAACTGTCCTCGGGAAAGACCACCCAGTTGCACCGGGCCAGAGAGTATTCGGAGTGCCGCGCCCAGGTGTCAATGTGGTCGGTCTTGTCGATGAAGCTGTGATCAGTCCAGCTGCTCTTTGCCAGGCGCTCGGAGTGCCAGCCAGCGAGTGGATGATCGGGCTCATACGAGGTGATCTCTTCCTGGGATTGGTCTTCCTCCGCGTGGTCTTCCTCTGTGTAATCTCCTGTGTGGTCTGCTGTCCAATCTGCGTCCATGGGGTAGAGCTCTTCCCAATCTGCCATTGTCAGATCCTCGAGGTCTTGGCCGGTGATTGCGTCGAAGAGCTCATCGTCAGAGGAGGAGCTGTCGGAGTCTTCGGTTGTATCCACAGTGACAATCGGGGTAGACTGCAGGCAGTAAACCGACGGGAATTGCACTTTGGCCTTGGATGTACACTTCTCCAATGCAGGAGAGAACTGTGCCGCCAACGATCAGCTTCGAACTGGGACAAGAAGTAACAAAAAATGTCTACCATTGAAAGATGGATGTTGGAGTCCATTGGCTCGAGGATGCGGTAAGTGAAACACATCTTGTCGTTGAGGGTAATCCGAATAGGAGTGGTGGTTGTAGTGGCGTTGCAGTCGCTATATGAAAGCCGGCGCAGATGAAACGAAGAACGCAAAAACAAAAACACCGAAAAGTCCATCGCGACCGAAAAAATAGGTGGTACGCGGGGCCACCCAGGCCCGCACGAAACTTCACCATTTGCCACCTGACACCTGCCATTGGGCTGCCGGACAGACACCAGAGCGCATTCACCGGCAACGGAACCTGAGGGCATTCACCAGAGGGAATCCACCAGAGACCATTCACCAACACCTGAGGGCATTCACCATTCACCAGCACCAGAACCTGGAGGCACTCTTGGCAACCGTCAGTGAATGGTCTCTCTATCTGATAACTGCCCCGCGGGACGAGAAGTCTGCTTCACCTTGGTCAAGGGAGCTGGCTCCACTGGTGGCAGACTTTCAGATACTACATCTTGAGACGTAGTCTTGGCTGGCCCCTCACTGGGTATCACTGTGATTTTTCAGTGCACTGGGGAAGATAGTCAGATTCTTGCAATGACAGCCGAGCGTGGTCAAGTTCGAGAGGAGCCCCTTTACGCAGGGAAGATCCAGAAGAAAAACAAAGAAGTGTTATATGGGCCAGTAGCTCGGTATAAATGATAAATGCAAGGAGGAGAAAATGTTTTTGCTAACAAGAAAGCTATAACTCAATTGTGCTTATGCAAGTAAAAGCATCCGTGACTCTTGTTCTCCGCTGATGGACCCCTAAAGTGCCCGACAAAAGACCAAGTATCCTACTTCTCTCCTCCATACTCGGTATCTGTCATCCATGTTCGATATCAGTCTCTGATACCCTTATAAACCGTTGCAACTCAATTAGACCCATAATATCATGGAGCCATATCTCCGATTCGTCCCTCACAGTCCATCCTGCCATGTCCCCCTCCACACCTGTCCTCCTGTCCCCCTTCATTTTCCACTTCGAATCTCCGGCAATGCCCTTTGCGTCGGAAACCGTAGATCCTCCAGCGAGTAATGCCATCCCGCCGGATCCGTCAACACCAGCCTCGGCACCCACGGGTCCTCCCCCGGCGTCGGCACATACCCATCGGGTTTTGGATAGCGCACCCACTTGCACTCCTGGAGTTTGCGTCGTGGAGTTCCGGTTGAGTTGCGTTGGTTGGTCCGGGTATTAAGCAACCCCTTCTTGTCAACGAAATTAAGTTCATCCCAGGTCTTATCGGAGGTGCGCTGGCGAATACGGCGACGGATCATCTGCGGCTTTGGCCTTTTATCGATACTCTCTCCTGCCTTGGGTTTCTCCATATCCTCGTTGGTCAATTCGGGCTGGCCTCCAACCGAGTTTTTGGACACCTCGGGCTCCAAAGCCGAGGTGCGGTTAACTCTGTTGAAGACGGCAATCGGTGTGGGGCAGGTAAGGCGAAGTCGGATCTTGGATGGCGACGGGGTTTGGGTGTCGCTCTGGGGTTCGATGTTCACGGTTGCCATGGGGGTGCGAGGGGGCGTGTTGAAGGAGAAGTTCGTAATGGAAGTAGTAGGGCTGAGAGAGAAGTGAGTTAGCGATCAGTTTATCCTTATGAGGTGGGCGTTTTGAAAATCGAAATACCTTCTGATGAGACGCTTCTTGGGGCCTGGGCTGTGGATCACGTCAAATAAAGATGCGGCCACCGGTTCCTCCCACTTCCTCTTCTTAGGGCTGACAGCAACGGGTTCGTAGTCGGCCAGCGAAGAGGGATTGTCATATAGAGATGCGCGCACCGGTCCCGCCCATTTCCTCCTCATAGGGCTGCGAGCAATGAGTTGGTTGTCGGTCCGCGAAGAGGTGATATCAATGTCAAAGTGGGACGAGTCCGGCCGGACCGTGATACAATCGAGGATCATCTCGCCGTCAGAATTGGCAGTTGGGGGGTTTCTGTCCGTTGTCACTTTGCTCTCATCCGACTTGAATGCGCTGGCGTCCGCGCCGATATGCGTCGTTCTGGGGTCTTTGTTCTGCTTCTTCGTCGCGCTTGTATCGTCAATCGTGCAATCTTCCTTTTCGCTCGTCGTGGAAACACCGGCAGGCTTGTCGGATCCCGAAGACCCAATGGATGAATCACTCCACGGGTCGTGATATGTGCTGGCGTTCTCCGTTGACGTGGTTTTGGTGATCTCCTCTGCGCCAAAGATGTTTCGAGCCGAAAGCAACGCCTGGGACCTGAGTACGCTCATGAAGGGTAGAAAGAAATCCATTTTTGCTTGTCGCGGGGGGGCTCATTAGCAATGCACGGACGGATCAAATGGGCAGTCGTCGATGCTGGTTCAATTAAGTTGGCGTGGCTGAGGTGTTGAAGAAAAAGTGATTTTATGACAAAGAAAATAATCGCTAAATTGGGGGAGGAAATAGAAACAGAACCTACTAAATAGGATTGCGATCGTAAAAAGTAACCCGTGAATGATGAGCGAAGTCACTGGGACAGAACCTTGGACGTCTATTTCTTGCGGTAGGCAATATAATCTGAAAGTGACCACAATACGAAGGATATATGGGATGGAATGTATTGTATGAGGTAGAATACACAATGGCAAGTGAACGCGGGAACCCAAATACCAAGCCGATCCCTTCTTGATTCCTTCACGGCCCTCAAAAGGCTGGATTATGGACGTCTCCGTAATAGCTCGCATCTTTCTCAGGTGGCTCATATCTGGTTCGACTAATTCCTTAAGCTTTGGCAGCCCGTACTCTTGCAACATCGTCATCACAATGGCACAATATAGCCTCCCTTCCTTACATTACAGTCTAGCTAGTCTTTCATACCCTCTAGCTGCCTCAAATTCGGCGAGTTCGCCATTCAAGCTGCGGATGGTCAATTCTTCAGTCTTAGATGTCTTCCCCATTCCTCCCCATTGTGCACTTCCATGACCAACCCGCAGTCACAATTCTGTGGGATCGTGCAAAGAAAAGTTTCCCCCCTCTGGACTCGTCAATACCAGGCCCGGGACTGACCCATTGCCCGAAAGCTGCTCGATGGGTCTCTCCTCTGGCACCAGAATCCATGTGCAGCGATTCGGTATTCTGTATCCCTTCTTTTTGTCGTAGTTGCCCCAGGTATTCAGCAGACCATTCCTGGCGACGAAACTGTGTTCACGCCACTCCATTTCCTCGGGCCGCTTCCGGCGCGATTTGCCATTTTTGCTCTTCTTGCCACCATTAACCTTCTTGCCGTCATTGCCCTTCTTGCCCTCAATGCCCTTCTTTCCATCTTCGCTGGCTTTGCCATTTTTGCCCTCGTTCCCTTTTGGATGAGTGGGAACCTTTGTTGTTTTCTTTCTCATCTGCTTCATCTTTGCGAGAGCCTCTTTAATATCCTCCTTGGTGTTGCCTTCGAAGATGTCGACTTGCTTAGAAGACGTTGAGCAAGTAAGGCGCTTGCCAGCTGATTCTCCCTGCTTCCGCTTGCCCTCACCGGAAGCAATGACGCGCGCGATACCCAAATCAACGGCTTCGGCATATTGCTGATCGTTCAGTTGGCGGGCCTGCGACTCATCCTCCAACTTGTACCAGCATTTATCATCGAACATGGCGTTCTTAATCCCGTTTGTCGACCCTTCAAAAACGCTGAACTCCTTCGGTTCCTGGTCCTGAGGACTGTCAACGAAGTTGTAGCAAATTGAGGCAGTTTGTTGGCTTGCGGGTCGAATCTTTGTGATCTGAATACCTTCCGGGTCTTTGAGGTCCGGCTTCGGGCATGCGGTAACGGGAGTGTCGGGCGCAGTCATTGTCGACGACTCTTTTCTCGAGGTAGTTTTCTTCTTCTTATTGGTTTTGCTATAGGGCGGTTAGGATGGACTACATGCAACGGGGGGTTTTAAGGTTAACTACCTCTTCGCAAGACGCTTTTTACGGCCTTCGCCGGTCGTATTCCCATGCTGCGTTGTGTTCGCGACTGCAATTTCTTTGTCAGATTTCAAGCACGCGCTTGCCTTGTCGTCCGTGCCGTGTTCGCTGTCGCTCGTCGCGGCGGAGTTGGTGTCCTCGACGACTTTGTCCGCCCGTGAAGTTTGGCTGACATCTTTGACTGTCATGGCATTGGTGATTCCTTCGTCTGCATTGTTGATCTCAGCCAGAAGCGCCGGCCGGCTTCTGCCTATGTTCCTAAGCTTTGTGTACGAAACCATATCGATCTTGGGAGGCGAGGTAAAAAATCAACGCGCTGTCGGATATGGGACGTCGTCAAACTGGGTCGTGCGTTTAATTACGCGGGTCAGGATGTTGGAGGAAGGTTAGCGTAAAGGCGACAAAAAAAGGAGAATCGATTGCGGTGTTTCGTATAGAAGAATTGGAAAAGATATGTGGGAGGTGAGATAGAAACTTAAACTTTGAAAACGCACGTAGGACTGTGGACGGGAAGAAGTAGGTGAATGTGATGCGGGGCAATTGCCGGGCCGAAGCCTCAGCCGCCGGATTGCCTGGGGCAGGCAACACAACTCGCAGGCGACAGATGGTAGCGGAACCTGAACTTGTTGGGATAGCCTATATGCTCACCAGGCGGTCGGGCTTCTATTTGTTTTTGCTCGGAAATTCAGATCGGGGTCGTAATATGCAAATAGGACATTGTCCGGACATGTCAAGTGCCCAGTCGGTTTGAAGGCAGGGCCGGCATACGACAATACCAAAGGGGATAAAATTGAAGGGACCATAGTTAGGCATGTATTAGTGTATATAGCTAGACTGCAGCCAGAGGACCGATTCCCTTGTGGAAGGGAACGAGCAACGACAAGATCTCGTACCATTCATACATTGGATGACAAAGCCTCCGTGATACCTGAGTTGATGTATACCTAACATAGGCCAATACCACCAAAAAGCTCGATCATCCAGGTCCTGTCAGTTGTGTTTTATCTCAAAGCTGCCCACTTCTTCCTGTCCATGATGCTGTCCAAGACCGTATGTAATCTGTTTTGAGATACTGTTGTGATCGTGCAAACAGAACCCATTTTGTACCCTGAAGTCAATTCCTGCCATGTCTTTTGCCTTAGCCGTAACCTCTTGATTGTTCCGCTTACAATTTCCCGCACTAAATCTTCATATTCCTTCGGGTCATGTAAGGAGTAAGCCCTCCTTCAGGGCTCGTCAATGACAGGTCTGGTACCAACGAACTAGTGAGGGTTGGCAAAGCAGGTAGACGCAACCAGTTGCACTGCCTCCACAGCGTGCGTCCCGCCTCCTGACGTCTCTTCTTTCGAGTGGCAATGAACCCGTTCTCGTCGACCAGACTGTGATCGCTCCACCTTGGTTTCTTCGGCTCGTTTTCTCGAAGTGGTGGGTGCTGCTTGGGCGGACGCGAGGGATCCAGCGGAATGTTCTCTGTGTTCTTGTTGTTATTGTTTTCCCGAGCCGAATAGATTCCCTGGAAGTCCTCCATGGTGAAGTGCTCCAAGTCTCCGTCAGTCAATGAATCGAGGAGCCAATCATTGTCTTCGCCGCTGTCTATGTCATCGGTGATGCCGAGTGCATCCAGTGGGACGCGGTCTGCGTCATACATCGTTGGAGGTCCCATGTCATGTTCTCCTGGTTCAAGGATGGGTCCCAAACCGCTGGGCTCAGGCGACATCAGCGATGCCACCCTCCAGCTAATGAACTCGCTGTACTCGCGAGTAGTCATCTCTCCCAAGCCGCCATCTTCGTCCAGATGATACCATAGACCGTCGTCTAGATGTGCATATTCACATCCGAGTTCGGGTCTCCTAACAACATTGATGACCTTGAAGACCCTGGGTCCCTAACCCTTGGTACCGTCGACGATGTTATGGTAAAGGAAGCACGCATCTGTGGTATCTGTGGTACAAGAATCTCCGCGCTCGAGAGGCTCGGTTCCCGTCGTCTCGCTGCTGTCATCAGAATGGTCGGTGACTGGCGTGTCAGATCTATTGTCGGTCGGGTCATCTCTGGTCCAGCTAATGGTAAGGCTTGTGAGCGAGGTGCTAAGTAAAGGTAAGCATTGGAAGTCATTGAGGAGACTAGTAGTATAGGAGAAGGGACCAAAGGTACCGGAGAGTTTAGTTTACCTTCCACTTAGGTGCCTGTGATGGTAGGCGCCTGACGAGTCGCTAGCCTAATGCAGTTCAGGAGCGTTCCGCTTGTCTGCGGTGCAGGTGTTGGCACCAACAGCTGGGGTGTTGGTATCCATTCTTGATAGGATCTTCTCTTTCGTATATATGTTGTTGTTGCTGTAATTGGGTTTATCGATCCTCACGGTGTACAATCATTGAACAAAACAGGGGCTTTGTTCTCTCCTCGAGGGATTGTCCCGACGTTGGTGACTTCTCCAAGTAGCCATTATTGTATACAGGACACCACCACTCCGTGCTGGGTGGGACAGAGGTGCCATTGTTCTTGGCAATATGAATAGCGGCTTTATAATGGCGTTCAAGGTCCCGGTTTGTGCCGAAAGGAACCCCACAAGTTTCGTAAAGGAAGGTTCCGTTAAGTCTGTTCTCGGTGGTCTTTTCCTTGTGCTTTGCTCTTCTCTTGGCCCCGTACTTCTCGGTTTGCTTTCTCTGCCACCCTCGATGTTCGTCGGGCCGATTCCATTTCCGGTCGTAATAGCGTTTACTATTCCCCGCGGTATTCTTGGCTTTCAGAGCCCGGAGGTACTCCGGGTGTTCTTTTTTGAGGAAGTTATATCTGGCCCTATTCCTATCCGGGCGCACCGCGATTCTAGCCGGGCCGAAGCTCTTCGGATCGCTCATGGCCGCGGCGGTACAATAGTTGGTTGGGCCCGTGCTTTACAGCGTGGTGTCGGTGGTGTATGTTGGGATAATGCAACAAAGAGGACAAGGCGGGGTGGGTGTTGATTGTGCTCGGGAAGTCGTTTTGTGGATGAAAAGACACAAAGACAGCCGAGTAGGTACGTAATGCGCCGGGTGTGGCTGCCGGAGTCGGAGCCGAAACCTTGCCGCCCGGGTACCCGGGGCAGGCAACAAAGAGCCAGCCCGGCAGCAGCTCCTAACGTAACTGTGGTAGTCGTCAGCTTTCGGTCTTTTAAGGATGGATCACGAACTTACCATAGGGATGAGTTTAGCAGCAATTGTCACTTGTGTTCACAGTTTAGTAAAGAGGGGAGAAGGAATGAAGTAGCACCTCAATGGTCACTCTTGAATAGGAAGCTCTCAGTATCGACATTCGATCATCCAGGTCGTCATGAATCTCATCAAGACTCTCGCTGAGCTCGTCGTCGCTCTCGTCAGCAGAGGGGATGACAGCATCTCCATCATGATCTCCGACGACGGCTTGACGAGAAGTGGTCGCTGACCATCCACGAGCGGAACTCGAAACAGCACGAAATTTATCTCGCTGCCCGGGAGGGCCGTGAGCTTCGTTTACTGGCGTTCGAGAGGATGATGTGCCTATACTGCGAATAGGATTTTGCAGATAGTAGTTTGGGGAAGTATGTTAAGCATAATTGCTCTAAGACTGATCCGATTATTAGGACGCAAATATTCTACTATAATGTTTGTCTAGATCTAATAAGTTGGCTAAGAAAAGTAGACCGAGATGCGCACATCCGCAAATCGTACCTTCACCAGGTCCGTACTAGTACCGCCAACGGGCTTCCGCCCCCTCCTCCTCCTAAATTTTTCTATCAGATTTGTAGCTTCCGTTAAAAGAATCAGAAAAATCTCCGATCACCTACTCCCGTCGCCAAACACAAAGAACACAGGGAAACTGACGAGGGCTGGCTGTACATAAAATTCAAGGTTGTTCACGGTGGTTCATGATCCTCGAGGTTGTTCAGGTTCGAACAGTTGCCAAGTTCAGTTCTGTCGTTTGGTGTTCATCCAATGTCGCAACAAAATCGTCCGATGTCGCCAGGAATTCATCGCCAGTCGCCTCTCGTCCGAGGGGGATATAAACGTCGGGCCATCTCAACTCCCCCTCACCAAACTTCTTCCTCCTGCATCTCGCAACGAAGGTCCCCACTTGCACCCGCACATGCATCTACTCTTCAGCACGCCCGCATCAAGCCTTAGCATCGCACATCGATCTTCGAACCCATATACCCTCCCCCTCTTCTCCCAACCTCTCGACTAACTCACCGTCGACCCTATTGTCAGCCATTGTTGCAACACAAAATCGTAAGTATCCCCTCCCCTTCACGTGCTTACCAGTGCCGACCACTCTCCTTCCGATATCTGACTAACCAACCACCTGCGCTGCCGCAGAACCCGATCTAGCCAAGACAAGTCCGACAATGTTCAACGCTCTTCGACACCATCGCGCGCTGGCCCGCGCAAGCGAGCAGCAAGAAGCCGCTATCGAGACACCGATCCATAACCCGTACCAGCAGACAAAAGCGCATCCGTTCCGTCCCGTAACGCTCAGAGGCCGCTTCCCACAAGTAAACAAGCCGGCCGACTATTACAAACATATCACAATCGACAATTCCATCACAAACAACTCCCTCGACAAGGATGTTGTGGAGACGGACAGCAAGAATGCCTTTTCCATTGTCGAAACCTCGAACTTCGGTCAAAGTGACCTCGTCGTGCCCCTTGCCATCTCCTTGTCGACGCTCGAAATTGCGCCGACTGCCAACAAGCCTAGTGATGGCTACAAACCCTACTGGCTCATGACAGGTCATTTGAGGTAAGCTGACTTTTTAATATATCCTCATATTTGGATATTCCGTTGCTAACAATTGCACAGCACCACCACACCGAAGCATTCCACCTGGACCACGGATGCACAGGTCGCACTTACATCCAACACACCCACGACCGAACACCCAAACAATACAGACAAGACCACCGAGTTTTTGAAGCGCAGAGAAAGGCACATCCAACAGCACATGACGCTGGCCAACTCCAAGGGGCATGACCGCGCTACGGGCTAGGGGCCCGAGCCGGTCAGAGCTGCCGAGAGCTCGGCTTCTTTCCCCGGCGCCAGGGTAAAGGATATGACCATTACAAGAAAGAGCACCGAGAAAGTCTTGGACGAGCCCGCAAGCAAGCCGCGGTTATCACGCCGCGAGCAGAAGAAGCTGGAAAGTAGGAAATGGGGCAGCAACGCGCTCATCGACGAAAAAGGCCGTCTGGACACCAAAATTAACAGACTCGGGAAGATGCGGAAGAGGCTGCACCATCGGTGTACCTGGGTGAAGAAGCCCTTCTCACTCCGAGAATTTGCCAATCGGGCAGAACGGCCGGGACCGTTCCTGATGCTGACGGATCCGGAGGGGTGCCGGTTCTTCCTGGAGGACCCCGTTGAATACAAGAACTGAGGGAAGACAGGGCGGGGAAGGAAGGGAGCTAAGGGAAGCGGTGAAGAGAACGGAATAGAGCTCAATTGTAGGATTATGGTGAGGCAGTCAGTGGACGATGGTCTTTCGTGGCTGAGTAGGACGCTGGGATATAAGGTGGAATGTTGGAGAAAGGGTCGAGAGTCCGTCAGTTATATTACACCAACTCTTTGGCCGCCTATTCTTTTCTGATAACATTGCCGTCTGTGACTGAACTATGATCTACTTGTGATTTGTTACTCCTTTACGACGGATGCGTGTGTCCGGAGACCTTCGGCTCTCTCAGTGAGGCCTACCTGGAGGAAAGCTTGTCCGGCGATGTCAATCCCCGCAGGCGAGCAACGGAAAAAATGGGATGAATTTTCCACGGTTTTGATCGCGGAGAAGTTGAATCGGTAACAAGGATCGGCGTAGGAAAATAACGTGGATATTAAATTGACCAGTGAGAATCTGGAGAAAATTGATGAGACGTTGAAGAAGTTTGAGATTGCCGCGAGGAGGTACCCTAATACTATTTCTATTAATATTTGAGTAGTGTCTTGGGTTTCTCCCTTCCGTCTATAGTCGTTGGGGGTTATAAGGATGAGTAACTGGAGGCAAAAAAAAAACAAAAAAAAAAAAAAAAAAAAAAAAAAAAAAAAAAAAAAAAAAAACCTTGAAATTTCATGTACAGCCAGCCCTGGTCAATTGCCCAGTCCTCTCTGTTCGACAACGGGAGTAGGTGACAGTTTCCAGTTCTTTCACCTCTGCTACTTCTGTTCACATCCAAGCGACCGACTTACGCCTGTCTCCAATTTAGAAGTTCTGTATTGTGAACAGTCGGGTGGGGTGCAGCTGTCCAAAGCAATTGCAAGCCGGACACAATATCGGCGAATATCATTCAGTGCCATTGCTTTCAGGCTAGCTTCGTGAAGACTCGGAAACTGCTAAGTGCCCGTCTAGAGGTAGTTACGGGTCAGCAATCTCGTGTTGCTGATAAGATAAGAGCCGCCGCATCTCGTAGAACGCAATCGAGTTCGCATTGCGCACTCCGAGGAAAGAAAGTCCAGAGCGTTTGTGTTCTGGAGACATAGGTAGTCCAGATACTAAACGTCGCGTACAATGAATGGCAAAAGGGAAATCAAATAGGGAGATAGAAATGAGGTCCTAGAGATTGTAATAAGTGAAAATTTGTGTAGGTAAGGACATATAGTACAGGATATTGAGCCAGTTATGACACGCAACCATCTTTTAACGTCGTCGACATTGCTTTTCCGTCGCTTCATCCAGTGCCATATCCCTGAGTAGCATCAACCCTCTCGTTCTCCACACAATCCTCTTTGTCCCTGCCTTCTCACCCTTCCTCCCATGCGCCCATGTGAAGTCTTGGTTGAATTTTACTCCTCAATCTCTTGAATGGAGCCCAAATCCTCCACTCTCGATCTCCATGCGTATTGCTGTACCACACGCATGAATCGCTCCGTCTTCGCCATTTTCTGTTTTGCCTCGGACTGAAACTCCTTCAAGTCCTCGAAGGAAAAATCTTCACCATCGTCTTCCATAACCCCCTCAGACTTATCGACGGCATCGCTCACAACGGGGTTTCGGTCGCACTGAGGGAAACGTAGATGCTTTGCGCGCGCCCTGAAAATGTTTGGGCGGCGCGGAGGATGGTAGATGCCCACAGGTTGGGTGCTCCCAACAGTGGTGCAGGGAGGCTCAATGTCGGGTTTGTCGTTGGAGGTGGTGACACTCTTGGAGACATCCAGATTGGGGTTCTTGCCTTCAGCGTGGTTGTTGACATGAGTATCGGACTGGTTAAGGGGGACCCCTTCGGGCTTCGTCGGCGAGATGTCGTTCGGCGCTTCGCACTTGGATGGGACGGCCATGGCATAGCTAAGCATATCAGTGCAGGTTAGCGACTGGCAAACTCTATGAGAGTAGAGAGACTCTTCAAGAATATCTTACCTTGAATCGGTAGCCCCGTTGCCAGTGTAGCCACCAGTGACATTGCTTGCCTGGTTGCCAAGAGTTTCGCTGTCCGTTGCCATAGCTTTTCTGTCTTGGGCCTATGTATGCATGTCGTTGTTAGCAAGTGTCGTTTCATGTTTTTCGCCAGTCAGAGTTCCCTTGCTGAGGTTATTGTCGTTCGTGTTTACAGGAAGTGCTTCGGCAGCGGCCGGAAGACGAGCCATGTTTTCGACAGCGCGGTTTGAGTTGTTGTGAAGTGCCGGGGATGTCATGTTCGCGAAGACGAGATGCGTATATGAGCGAATTATGTAGAGATCGCGCTTGATAGGGTAGGAGAAGACTGATGGCAAATGCTGGTCGTTGACGTATTTGCGGGTGAAAGTTGCGATCCTCAAATTGAGATACTAAAGGGACAGGAAATAGGCAAGCGATGAAACTGTTTACTGGCCTTATGGACAAGACGAGGAGCTGGAACCTGAGGTAGTGAAGGCATCCGCAAAGCTGAACAGAACAGCCTCGAAGATTATGAACAGTCATGAACAGCCATGAACAACCCTGATATCCAAGGTACGTACATCCAGCCGTCATCGGTCGCTCAGTCTTCCCTGTTCAGGCTCTGGAAAGTGACTGTCAAAGATTCGAATTCATTCCACTCTGCGGCTCCTGTTGACATCCCACCACCCGACTCCCTTCGTGTTTGCCTGTCACTGAGGCCATCTGTCACGTAGAAGCTGGTGCAACTGGCCGCAGCTGTCGCAAACCAGTCCATCTGCTGATGCCTTCGGACTGGTGCTGCTGACGAGCCTTCACTGAAGACACAGAGGCTGCTCTGTCCCGTGTCCTGATGCCGGTGAAGCCAGGATTATAACAATACAGTGCCCATTGTCCTTGTGACATTTGTCGGCGAGTGCATCTTCTCGGCGAAATGGTCGAAGTCTTGCACGGTATCACAATAAATAGCCAAAGGAGCGATGGGACAAGAGGTAGAGAGAATATAGTGGAAACTGAGCCACTGGAAGAAGGGCATCAGAAGTTAAATTACATCATGTCTGGTAGGTAGAGTAGACAGCACGTAGACTCTGATGGGTGTTCAGGAAAATGCCGTTAAAGTATTCCATTTTCGTACCCCACTCATGTAATTCAAGCGTTGATAGCTCCTTCCCGCCTCTTCCTTCATCCTCTCCTTCCTTCATTTGCAACTTATTCATCATGTGTCCATCCGTTCGGGATTCTTTCTCCTACTTCCACACAACTGGATCATGGGGCTAAAACGATGCTATTTCTTCGATTCAAGCGTACCCTTTTCTATCCCCATATCCTCAGACTGATTTCCATGCCAGCCTCAACCCTCGATCTCGAAGACCTCGCCGAAATCTTCAACTCGGCGCTGTTTCCAAGCATTCTGGCGGACCATATTCATGAAAATCTCCGACTTCTTCTTCATCTTCTCCTTAACCTCCGCCTGAAACTCCTCCAAGTTGGCCATAGAGAAGCCGTCGGCCGCCTCGAGTTCCTGCGTGGTGGTGCTAACGCTAACAGTGCGGGGTGCGACTGCGCTTAGGCTTGACACGGGAAAACGAACGTGCTTCTGGCGAGTCATAAAAATGTTCGGGCGCCGAGGCGGGTAGACAACGGGAACAGGTGTGATGCTTTGGATGGTGGTAAAGGCAACTTCCGGATCAGGGCTGTCAGAGGGGGTGAGGTAGCAACCGCTATATCACTTGTAAGACGAAGAGACTTTTTCCAAGCCATGATTTACTTTTCAGGAGTTCGGGGGCTGGTTTTGCCTGCAGAGTTTGTGGGCGAGGTTGACAGATCTGTCTTGGTTGAGCTTGAGAAAATAGTGCGAGTTAGTAACGGCAGGCAACATGACAGCGGAGGGATTTTTGAAGCAACGACTTACAATTCTGCTACCTCGGCGGCATCAGTTGGCTGAATGCCAATCGCATGGATGTTCGTCACCACATGCTTTTTGTCTTGCGAATATGGCTGCAAGTCAGTGGTGGTGGTAGAAGTCGCTGTATGATCGGCGTTCGTGATCGTATGGCCAGCCTCGTGGACGGTCAAGGATGCCATGCTTGCGGAAGTAGGATCAACCTCGACTGAAGTTTGGTTCGACATGTTTTGTTGGTATAAGGATGGATAAAGATAACGTTGAAGATTGGTGGCGGTGCAATGATTATGCTGTCAAGTTCTGCGACTGATGTCTTCGCAGGTGGGAAATTCCGATTATTGAATCGAGTTGGAGGAGGAAAATGAAAAGGCAAGGGAAAGAATTGTTTACTGAACTGTTATACAATATCACAAGAGAACCTGGAGGTGGTGAATTAGGCACCTGTTTAAGCCTGAATAGCTTCAAGGATCATGACCGGGCAACCGTCCATGAACAACCTTGACATCGAAGTACAACCGGCCTTCGTCAGTCGCCCAGTATGCCTCTAATGCACGTTCGTTGAGGATCCTGAGACTGCGACTGTCATGCCTGAGAGCCAGGTATACAGCTATGCAAAGTCCAGCTGCCTGGTGCAACTTTTCTGGTTCTGTGTCAACACTCACGTAGGTATGGTCAACGGTGCTTAAGAAAAGGAATGAACGTATTTTATCTTTTTGCTGTTACTGGGCCGTGGATCACACTGTCAAGGAGAAGAATACGAACGTTACATAGATTGATATGGGTAGAAAGATGGAGTACGTAGGTAGGTAGAGGCAATGACTAGTAGGTATTAATGGAGGACAATACAATAGAGTATCAGCTACTTGAGAAGAATATTAAACCCTGTCCACCGGTTCCTTCCTAATTCAAACGTCTTCCTAGAATGATGTCCGTCCACTCCCGTGATTCCCTTTCCGACTTCCCAAGTGCCTATATCAGACACAGTAACAAATGAATTAAGAATGTTCCCTTAGACCCGTTCTCCCTGACATCAGGCACAGACTGAACCGCTAATTCTCGATCGCGAAGATCTCGCCTAAATCCCCCACAACATGGGGCCGCCAAGAGTACTGGCGCATCGTGCTCAAGAACCTCTCCGTCTTGTTTTCCATCTGCTTTGCCGTCTCCGAGTGGAATTCTTTAAGCTCCTCGGTAGTGAATTCATCTCCGTTTTTGTCGAAATTCTCAGCAGCGTTGGCGGTAATCGTGGCAAGCACTTCTGCGCTCCAGCCGACATTGCGCTGAGGTGCGCGTTTGTTAAAGATGTTCGGTCGACGGGGTAGGTAGATATGGGACACCGGCTCGGTGCTTGCGATAGCCGTATCTTCTGAATCATGATCACTGTTGGTCGATGAGTCGGTAGAACGGGTCGGGAGAGCTGTCTTGTCGGAGCTAGACAGAACCATGAGGTTAGCAAGTACTAGGATATATAATGATAGAAGGCTTTTTAGGGTGAACCTACTGTTCTATGGAGCGTTCATGGTTAGAAGCGCTAGAAACATGGTTCTGCTGACTACCAATGGCCTCGCTGTCTGCAGCTACATCCTTTCTGTCTTGTGATGATGAGCGTGAGTCGATTTGGGCAGGTGTCGTCGCGTCTGTGTCGTCCGTCTGAACTTCCTTGCTGTTTTTGGCGGTATTCTCATTGTTCTGATCGGCCGGGCCAAGAAGACCGAGACGCTTGGCCAGTTCGATGACCTCAATGACAGGGAGAGCATGGCGATAGGGGTGACTTTTGACTTTTGAAGTGACGACGACGCTTCCCTTGTTGGCCCTGGCTGCTGGGATAACCTCGTTGGATGTGTCAGGCATGACGACTTTGTTGTCGACTGAAGGAGTGACTGTAAGATTGTTAGTGGTTGTGACAGCGCGGTCGAAGTCGTTATCTGTACCTTTGGGCAATTCCATTTTGAACACAATGAAATGCTCGTCTGAGGTGTACTCCGGCATGATATCTTGTCGCAGTTCAAGTATGGATGCGATATTGATGCGAAAGGATGTTCTTGATGCGGTGTCAGGAGGTCAATTGGTGCAGACGGTTTTTGGCGTCGATGTTTGCGGTAGAGGAATTTGGGATCTTTAATTTGACTTGCAGAAGGAAGATGGAAGTGGAAAGCGAAAGAATTGCTCACTGGCCCTATAAACTATCCAAAGAGGACATGAACAGCGGGCCATGTTCAGCGATCGCGGAAGGTTTCCAGCGGTGGTAGTCATTCTGGCAGCTGTCACGGTTCCGAAAACTTGAGCTGTGAACACCTGCTTGGTTACCGCGGTGATCTCATGTCTTAAGATCGTCCGTTTGTTTAGGTTCCACGAGTCTGTCGCATCCGTAATTCTGTGCCCTTCACTTGTTAGCTGACGAGATAGATGCGCCAGGGCCGTCGTTGGTACTCATGACATGATGATTAGAGGTGGACGGGAGAGAATGCCAGAAAGCACATGCCAGGCTGCTAGGTATATAGAGTGGGTTTGAAAGATGTGCACAAACAGGAAATATCCCAATTATCAGAAATGACACAATGAATTGAGATTTGGAAGTAAAAGTAGAAGCAAATATTTGGCTCGATAACTATGCTTTGAATGAAATAAATCCAAGACCAGCCCATTAAACGCCATCTCCTCAATAACCTACACCCCCTAGTCGTAGTTTACCGGGTCATATAACCAAAAGCAGAGCCCCTCCGGTGTAGTGACCGTCAACTTCGGCACCCCGGGCTTGGTCTGCGGGAGTGCCCAGCAATCGGTGACAATCCACCAGTGGCATCGTTGCAGCCGCCTGGTCTGAGGACAGTGCTTCGTCTGCCAGCTCTTCAAGGTATCTAATCGTCCAAACTCGTCGATGAATGTTTCGGTTTTGCGCCAACGGCGAGCCTTGACTTCGTGCTCCCTGTTCGGCTGAGATTTCTCGTCTTCGTCTTCGACTTCTTCGTCGGAGTCCGAGTCCTAGTTGGAGTCTTCGAGTTCAGAGTCGAGTGCTTTGATTTCAGAGTTGAGTATTTCGAGCGAAGTGTCGGGACTTTCTTCTGCTGCGTCATACTCGGCAAGGAGTTCTTCATCGTCCTCCTCCCATTCTTCCCTTGTCGTGTGCTCCTCCTCCACAGCCTCCTGATCCATCCTCCAGGCAAGGAATTCCTTGAATTCCTGGTCCGTCATATGTTTGTATCCGCCATCCTCCTCCAACAGGTACCAGAAGCCGTTGTCCAGCTCGGCGTATTCCGTTCCAAGCTCCGGCCGCTCCAGGATCTGAAGGACAGCTGGCTCCCAATCTGGTTTATACTGGGAGATGTCAAAGTAGGCGTAAACTGGCGCGGCAGGCCTGCCTCCATCTGGTGGAGCGGCAATGGCACGTTGGGCATCTGTTAGCCCGGTTGGCTTTGCGTTTCTAAATAGAGTTAGCAGAGGCTCTTCGGACGAGTTATGACGAAGATGACTTACTTGAGCTTCCACTTGCGCTCGTAATGAGGCTGGCCCTCGTGCTTGCGCTCGCAAATTTTCTTGAAATACGGGGAATAAGACATTGCTGGATTGGGAAGACGTGATTTTGGTGATGAAAAGAGGTTTTGGATCGACAATGTGGCTCAGTTGGTTGCCTGATGGGTGGTTGAGCGTGGGTGAAGTCGGATTGATGAAGGGAGCGAGATATGAATTGTTGCAGGATATTTCTTGCTGGTGTTGACTTGGTTGAGGTGAACTGTCGACTGTTTCCTTTTAGGAGAGCAAGGCAAGTGTTTGTAGAAGAGGTTGTTGCAAAAGTCGTCGTGGAGTTGTCGGCCGAGCGGTGTCGGGTCGTCGCCAAGCCTCGCTGCAGAAGATACCCGACGGGAAGATATGAGGAAAGGGTGATTGTTGATGATGCCGGGGCAGCAGCGATATAGGGTAGAGCTATAGATTACTTCTCGTTTGTCGAAAATCGAGATCGTTGTTCTTGCAAGTGGCTCTTGTGATTTTCAAGTTGAGATATCGAGGCAAAAAGAGGGAAGAGTGGAAGAAAAGCCTGTGTCCAGAGCGCTAGAATTTATATTCCAATTTTTCTCCAATGGCAAAAAAAATGTTCATCGGAATTTCTCCCTTCACTGTGAGTTTGCAGGTTTGATTGCAAGGTATGTGTGACCCAAAGTCGTCCGAAGTCAACAGAAGTCCGGTGAATTGGACTCCGATGCGCACTGCTTGGTCAGAGTCGGGTGGTCTGTGAACCTGTGAATGAATCTGACGCTCAGTCGAACGGTGCCACCAGGCCGGCAGAGCTCCGCAGGTAAAGACAGTGAAGAGGCCGTACATACCTTATCGGCAGACAGAGCCGTGGTAAAATATTATCTGTTGAACATCGGACCGCCGATGCGGGCAGCTCGGGCATGAACTGTGCGGACGTCCATGGCCCCGCCCCTTTGAGGTCGGCTGCGGCGGAGGTGCCGGAGTGGGTGGCCAGTGCTGCAGGTAACAGCCTGCAATGTACAGCGCCAGGAGTGTCACGAATCAGCAAAGACACTCAACGGCACAATAGCCCTGCGCTAGGTAGGGGGCCGTTTAAATACCGTTGAAAGAAGGTTCGATGACCAGGATGGCCATGATAAGGGATGACCAGATCCATTGAATATTGTTTAGTCGATATATGATCGAGTGTCCCGAGCTGAGGTGGTTTGGAAATCGCGAGCATCTCACACACCATTCCCGCCCAAACCCCCTGTAACCGCGCTATAACTCCGCTGTACCTTCAGCGCCTATGCCCACTGCTCCTCTCTTCTGCATGCCGACCTCTGTAGCTCCGGCTCCGACGAAGCGCACCGCAGGCAAAAATGAAAAAAAAAAAAAAAACTCATACACCAGGATATGGGAAAGGCTTATCATATAAAATGTCCCGTTGCATCCCACCCGCATCAAGACAAGAACAAAGCAGTGATTTCCGAAACCGTTTCCTCCGTACAGCGAACACGGAGTTTTGCGTCCCAAGCATGCTCGATTTCACATTGTGCTTCCACTTAGAAGCAGCAAAACGAAATCACTAAAAACATCTCGAGCCCATCCCATACACATGGACACACAGAAACCACGCGTCCCCGCCCACAGCCAAGCAAGGTGAAAAAAATAAAACATGAGAGGTATGTCGCACCGAGAACAAACAGTGGAAGAATAGTAGAAAGACAGCCAAAACAATCGAGAAAAAAGCTACTCCCACCTGAGCGAAGGTGGATATGATGTTTTGACAAGAGTGGGATTCGAACCCACGCCCTTTCGGACTACGGATATGAGATTTACCTCAGATTAAGGGTTAACCTTAACGTAGCGCCTTAGACCGCTCGGCCATCTTGCCTAACCGTTATTGATGGAAGTTTTGAGTGGGCTGTGTGGATTATGAGATGGGCTCGGTCCCCAGTTTGATGGGGATGGGGTGATGGGGCACCGCATGATGTTTTGTTAGTCTTGAGGAGGCAAGGGACTCCCGTCTGTTTTCTTGGACCCCCTGTTTGGGTTTTGGAGCCACCAAAATTGGTAACCACAGCGGACAACCGAAGCAAGCTCGCTTACTGAACTACCAAGCCCTCTGCGAAGAATGCAGCGGTGATGATAACGTCACATCTCAGTCCGCTCGCTTGTCTATGTATAACCGCGTGCACACAACACCACGGAACTCACATCGGCATCCCATCTGCCACATCAAGCGACAATATCCTGCTCAGGAATCCAAACATGTGCACGTCTGTTTTCCATGTCTTGGGGTTGTACTCAATCAATTGCTATCTCACCACCTTGTAGTCCATCCCCAATCTGTACAACCAAATGCTAAAAGTTCAAAACTATCCGCTGATGCTGAATGACAATAATGGGGTATACGCTACGCTCAGCAATGCTTTGATATCCCCTTCCAACACTGCCTAAACAAAACAGAACTCAAAAAAACAAGTGACAAATTATGTTCAAACCATCAACCACCAAAATAGTAATACCTCTCCCGCCCATTTTCCGTCCATATGGTGCAGTCCAAAGAAGACCGACGTCGAAGGGCAGCACTTGGAGCAGCTCGTTCCAACTCTTCCCCCTGGTAGATACTTAAAGGCCGCGGCGACGACCACTGTGGTTGTGTTACACATTGTCGAGAAATGGTGCGCTCCGATAAAAGCTAGTCTTGAGTGGCAGCACCTTGAGCAGCAGCTTCACCTTGAGCGGCAGCTTCACTTTGAGCGGCAGCTTCACCTTGAGTTGTGGTATTCTCTTGGACGACCGCTTCCTCTGCGGGCTTCTCGGTCTCCTCAGGTTCTTCGGCCTCCTCCTGGACAGTCGGAAGCGTCGACGGTGTCGCAATATTTCCTTCCGCAACGGGAGCCTGCGAAGCGACCTGTTCTTCCTGATCCCCATCCCCCTTGAACAAATCCAGCATCTTCTTCAGATTGGGACTCAAAGGCTGTGTCCACAACCCTGGCTGATTCGGGCCATTGTGTGTACTGCTCGTGTTTCTGGGAGTCATGGACCTCTCGGCCCTAGGGCCCCTTGGGGGATTAAATCCTGACGGATACGGCTCATTTTGTGGCCTGCTTGGGTTTTTGGGGTCGTAAAGTTGTGGATGGTAGTTTGCTTGAAAATACGTCCCGTGCAAAGCTTTTTGCCCAGGAACTGCATCTTTGTGGACCCATACAGGTTCCCCTTGCGGCATCGAAGGTCCTTGAGATGGGTTGAATTGTCGTTGAGTTACATTCGAGCCTGGTTGCCGTGCATTCAACTGTGGCCGAGGTGCATTAATCTCCGGTTGGGGCTCGTACATTTGTTCTTGGTAGCGACTTTGATATGGTGGTGTTTGGTGGTTGTATGCCAATCTTGATGCCGGCGTAGCTGTAGGCCCTTGAGATGGGTTGAACTGTGGTTGAATTACATTCGAGCCTAGCTGCAGTGCGTTCAACAGCGGTCGAGGTGCATTCCACTGCGATTGGGGCGCGTACGTTTGTCCTTGGTAGCTACTTTGATATGGTGTTGTTTGGTAGTTGTATGCCAACCCCGATGCCAGCGTAGCTGTAGGCCCTTGTGGCCGTTGCTCTAACTCTCGTGGAGCGTATAGTCCTAGAGGCGCACTGGTGCCGATTTGTGGGTGCGAAACCTTAGGCAGTTCAGCAGGAGGTTGAACACGCAAAGAGAATCCGTCATAAAAGTTGAGATGGTGAATCCGACAACGGAGGAAGCCGTGTTCCAATCCGCACCAATTGCAAAGAAAGGGACGACTCCGGCTGAGTGTGGGGCAAGTACAACCTGTAGTATATAGTCAGTATGTATTTAACGCAGATACTTGCGGTGCGAAAACTTACGCGTCTGTTCTGAGATCCAGTTGCAATGGTTGCAAAACAAGTCTGCGAAGCTGGTTTCTGGGGGCTGCTTTCCGGAGTTCTGAGGTTGAGTCTGGCCTGGGACCGTGCTTTGAGGCTTTGCGGGTAGCCTTGATACCTGAGATGCATTGTAGCCTTCTGTAGAAATAATCACAGGTCTCTGAGGGACTTGAGGTAAACTTGATGCTTCAGGTAGCGGGCTTGTAGGTCCTCCTGACCGCTCCTGTTCTGGTGCTGGATTTTCAAATTCGTTTAGAAGACTCGAAATCGAAGATGGAGCGTCAACTGAAGGAGGCTGATCCTGCTCGGGTGGATGTCCCCAAGCCGGGTGTCCCTCCGGCGGGTCTTCCTCGCCATGATCCTAACTGATGCGTTAGAGTATGCCCACAATGTCCAATGGCTGGAAAAGACTGACCTCAGGAACTCCTGGCATTTGACTGTTCAAGTCCACCGCAGAGCGACGCTCCCCTTCCCCTTCATGCCCTTGTCCCCGGATGAGGTTGGGTTGAGCCGGGGACACAGTGACTGGAACCCAGCCAAGAGATGTTTCAGCGTTCAATTCCGCCTGCACCGCATCAATCGCCCGCTCCTTCGCATCAAGTTTTCGTCGTGCTTCTGCTACTTCCACACGTCCGGCGCCAACATGATTCTGGAGGTCTTCATCAATACTCTTTACCTTCTTAAGCTCTTGCTCTCTGATCATCAGATTGCGGTCCCTCAGATGGATAAGTTCCTTGATCTTTTGGTTCTGGCGCCTTGCTTCTTCACCATACTCCTCGGCGCTTTTTAGCAACTCAAGTCTTTTTGCTCTGATTTTCCAGATTCTGAGCAATTCACCCTCTTGCTCTGGTTCCGAGGCACCAAGATTGGAAATTGGCTGGCCAGCACGGGCTCTCTCCTCCCTTTCCTTGATCTCCGGGTCTGTATTTCCATTTTCGAGAACTGGCTTGGGCTTTTCAGCTTCCAAATGTTTATCCTCGGGCCCATTTTCCTTAACCGTTTCACGTTCGATCATTTCACGTGCGATTCTTTGGGCCGCAAGATTGTGCCGCTCGAGTTCTTCAGCTTTAAGTTTTTCTTGCTTCAATCTCTTGCGTTCGGCTACTTCACGTTCGACGTTTTCGCGAGCAAGCCTTTGACGATTGGCTAATTCACGTTCGTGTTTCTGGCGCGCAGCTTCCTCCCGCTCGGCTTTCTCGCACTCAGCTTTCTGACGTTCGGCCTTCTCGTGCGTAAGCCGTTCTTTTTCAATTCTTGCGCGATCAAGTCTTTCACGTTCGGCTTTCTCGAGCGCAGCCTTCTCAAGTTCAGCCTTTTCACGTTCGGCCTGTTCATGTTCGGCCTTCTCGTTTGCAAGCCGTTCTTGTTCGATCTTTTCGCGCTCAATTCTTTCACGTTCGGCCCTCTCACGTTCAGCTTTCTTGCGTGCAACCCGCTCCTGCTCGGCCTGCTCACGTTCGGCCTTTTCACGGGCGACGCGCTCTTGATCGGCCTTGTCACGCTCAGCTTTCTCATGTTCAGCCTTCTTGCGTGCAATACGCTCCTGCTCAGCTTTTTCTTGCTTTGCTTTCTCACGATCAGCCTTCTCACGTGCGATACGCTCCTGCTCAGCCTTTTCTTCTTCTGCTTTCTTGCGCGCCTTCTCAAGGGCGACCCGCTCACGCTCAGCTTTCTCTCGATCAGCCCTTTCTTGTTCAGTCCTCTCGTGTTCAGCTTTCTCGCGTGCGATGCGCTCCTGCTCAGCTTTCTCGCGCTCAATCCTTTCAGCCTCGAGTTTCTGGGCCTTAAGCCTGTCTTCCTGCGCCTTAGCATTAAACAGTCGGTGAAGCTGTGGTGCAACATATGGTGTCTCCTCGACCTTTTTGTCGTCCACCTCTGGTGCTGGAGTGGCTTCAGGTTCAACATCTTGCTCTGCTTTGCCTGATGGAGGCTCAAATTGAGGCTTCTCGTCAGTTGGAACTTCAGCCTGGGTCTGATCTGCATTGTTCTCCTCCTGCACCTCGTCCGTTTTCTCCCCAGACACAGTTGAGGGTTGAAACTTTCCTTGAGCACTTTCTCCAGATAATTTAGCATTCAAGGCATTGATCCTTTCGTTGTATGACACTATCTCAGAATTTTTCTTGGTAGAAGTTGCCGGTGTTTCTACTTGAACCGGAGTCTTAGGATTTTTCGTAAGTTGGGCTAAACGAGCTGAAGGTTCTGGCTTCTTCTGTGCTGGAGCTTGATGCTTTTGTTGAGGTGAAGGCTGTGGTTTCTCCTCAGCCGGGGACTGTGGCTTCTCCTCTGCTGGAGCTTGAAGCTTCTCCTGAGCTGGAACTTGATGCTTTTGTTGGGGTGAATGCTGTGGCTTCTTCTGTTGGGGTGGATGCTGTGGCTTCTTCTGAGCTGGAGTCTGTGGCTTCTCCTCAGCTGGAGCTTGAAGTTTCTCCTTGGCTGGAATGGGATGCGTCTTTGTAGCAGGGACATCGGTCTTCTTCTGAGATTGAACCTGAGTGTTTTCCGCAGCGGGAACTTGAGCCTGCTCTTGAGCTTTCATTTGCGGTTTCGCCTGTGCCAGAGCCTGGGTCTTCCCGTGATCCTTCCCATCTGGCTTCGGCTGAGTTGAGGCTTGCTGTGGCTTCTGAGCCGGGGATTGAGGCTTTTGGTGCGGGTTTGCCTTAGGGGAGCTTTGAGGCTTCTCTTTAGGTGGGGCAATCTTGACAATTTGGGGAAGTTTGACTGATGGAGGGGCAGTGCCCAGAGCTTCAGGCTTCATCTGTTGTGATGGAGATGGCAAACTGGGCCATGCCTCTTCCACCTTCGCCTGCTGAGTAGAAGCAGGTTTGGCGTTGGCATGCATTTGCTCCCTTTTGGCCTCTTCCTCCATCCGCTTCCTTTTAGCTTCCTCATCTTTTTCCTTCTGTCTAGCCTCCTCCTGTCTAGCCTCCTCGTCCCTTTGCTTCCTCTTGGCCTCGTAGAATTGCCTCAGTTTCTCTTCCTCTGTTAGAGGTTTGGGAACACTCGCTTCAGGAGTTTCGGGAATGGCCGGATCAGAAGGTTTGGGAACTTTCGCTTCGGGAGGCTTGGGAATGCTCTGTTCAGGAGTCTTGGCAACGCTCGCTGCAGGAGTCTTGGGGACGCTCGCTTCAGAAGTTTTCACAACGCCCGGTTGCTGATTCTTCTTCTTGATCTCCTTGCGCTTTTCAGCCCCAGCAGCCTCTAGTTCCCGGCGCCTCTCAGCTCCGGCCGCTACGTGCTTGCGACTGGCGTCTTTGGCAGCTTCACCTCTTGATTCAGCAATATTCGAAATCTTTCCGAGTGGCATAAATTTGTTGTCGCCTCTTGTCCTCGATGCACCGCCTCTTGATGCAGCAGCAGTCGTCAATCTCTCGCCTGGTGTAAGCGTCTTGCCTCTTGTTTTAGCAACAGACCTGGTTTTCCCACCCCGCGTAAAAGGCTTGGAAGGTTTCTCGACGGTGGTTTTAGCCATGGTAGCCTTCTCTGCGTCACGAATAATCCTGCGCCTTTCAGCTTTGGCAGCCCTGGGGTTTACGGCAACGTTCCAGTTTTCAAGCTCAGCAGCCTTGGCCTTCTCGGCTTTAACGGCGTCCTGCCTCGCAAGTTCAAGAAGTCTGAGGTCTTCACGGGCTTTATTTTCTACCTCTTGATACACCTTGACCTTTTGAGACGCTTGTTCTTCTGTAATGGAAGCCTTGTCGGCCGTTTCGAGTGCTTTGCGCCTCTGGTCTTCAAGTGCTTCAGCAGCTTTGGCTTTGCCCTCTTGCGCGGCTTTGCGTCTTTTCGCTTCGAGATCCTCGGCTTCTCTGTGGGCTACGGACATGTCAGCCCTAGCCGTTTCGGCCTTGTCTTTTTCGGTGTCCTTGCGCCTTTCAGCCTCCGCAACTTTAGCCCTTGCCTGTCCGAGTTCCTTAAGCATTTCAGCCTCAACGGCCTTGACCCGGTTTCTGAGGGCTTTGTCCTTTTCGGACTCGGTGGACTTGGCTAAATCTTCAGCTTCCTCTACCTCTTTGCGCTTTGCATACTCGGAAGCTTTGGCGGCCTCTTCTTGTTGGGCTTTGGCAATCTGCTGTGCTAGTTTGCGATCCTCTTCTTCTTGCTCGGCTTTTTGCTGCTCCTCCAGCTTTCTGGGCTTGACATCCTCGTCACTCTTTGCGGTTTCCTCTTCCTCAGCTTTGGAAATTTGCTCTGCTAGCTTGCGGTCCGCATCTTCCTGCTCGGCTTTACGCCTATCTTCTGCGAGGGTCTTGTACTCCGGGGCTTGGTCTCTCCTTGCCTCGAGGACATCTGGCTTCTCGGGGTTATCCGATTTTGCTTGGAGATTTTTAGTCTTCCTCCCCCGCTCAGCAACCTTTGGCTTCTGGTGTTCATCCGGGTTAGGTTGGGGGCTATCGGTCTTCGTTTCCCCTTCAGAAACCTCTTTCTGAGTGTTTTCGGGTTTTCCCAATTTTTCATCAAGCAATTTGTCAAAGGCCCTCCCAGCTTTAAGTAGTTCCTCTTCTTCCTTGGTATGTTTCTTCACAAAGTCCCGGGCTTGGTTTTCAGTGTCAACCCACGTCTTTCTCTTATCCGCATCGGATATCTGAGCTTTGATCGAGTCATACTCTTCATCGGTTTTTTGGATACTTGTATGTTCCATCTCAGAAGTGTGAGTTGTAACGCCCTGCCGCCTTTGAGCGTCGCGCATATTTGTTTGAACCTCTGTGCGCTTCTTGGCCTGGCGACGTTGTCTTTTCGCCTTTTTCCTAGCCTTTTCCTTCTCCCGTTTGATTTGCTGGGCCTTTTCTTCTTCGGTTGGCTCTCTCTCTGAGCGCGTTTTCTCTTGCTCAATCTTTTCTGTGACCGAGTTCTGCTCTTGGCCAGCTTCAGAGATATTTCGCGGCGGAGAGAAGCCCACTTGTGTTTGCTTCATGAGAGGTTCCGCGGAGTTGCTGATGTTGTCTTCTAAATTTTCCAGTTCTTCGAGTGCTTCCGACGGTTTTGTAATATGGTCTCCTTGTTTGTTCAATTGGATCATATCGAATCGGCGCCTTTCTTCTTCAGACATATGCGAGATCTTCTCAACATAGTGTTCGTTCTTCTGTCCATCAATTGACGTTGGAACAGCGCCGCCAGTCCCAGTTTCAAGCGACTTGATCCGCTCATCAAGTTTTTCTTTTCGTTTTCTTCCCTTTTTGGAAATTCCCGACAGGCTTTTAAGGAACATGTCCTTGTCGAATGAGCTAGTTAATGTCGGAAAAACGTCGTTACCATCGGATAACATGGTGGTCTCGGCGTCAGTGAGGGTGTTGTTCGAAGATGAGGCAGCGGCCATCGGTTCTGTGAGTCTATCGTCGGGCCAATCGTCGGGCCAGGTGTCTTTGAACGCAGGTGCGTTAGAAGCAATCTCGGAAGAAGGAGCGTAATCGAACATAGAGGCCATCGTACCCATAGGGGGCTCTGGATGTCCCCGGGACTCGTCTTGTAACCGTCTTTGAAACGGGTCCTGGAGTTCGTCTTGCAAATGGCCTTCAATCACCGTTGATGCATCCGATGAATTATCGTCCGAGGGGTTGAATGAGCGAGGTGGACGGTGAACATGACATAACGCGGGAATATCAGGGGACTCGGCTGCAGATGAGTTACAAACGTCAGCCTCAAGATCTTCAGAACTGCTGGTTATGCATGTTTCGGTACATACCTTCATCATCGGGCTCAACATGGGTTGTGAGTTCAGCCTCTCCTCTTGCCCAGGCCTCGATATTCTGCTCTTCACCATCTCCCCGACTCCTCCAGCTGCCGTCAGCATTGAGATACTAATCATTGTTGCCGATGACAATGTACCTGTCGTCTTCACTGTCGTCATCCGCTGAATCCTCTTGGGCGGGTTCTTGAACGAGGCCAGCGGGTCTTCCAGCAGGGAGAGAGGGTGCGGGGGCGCCACCCGGAGGAGGAGGCGGCGGGGGAGTAGCGGCACCAGGAGCGGGAGGGGGACCCGGAGGAGGAGACGGGGGAGGAGCATCAGGAGCTCCAGACTCAGGCGTAGGTAGGGGAGGAGGCGACGGGGGAGGAGCACCACCGCTGGGAGCAGGATGAGGACCCGGGGGATGGGGCGGAGGATGGGGAGGAGGAGGAGAACTAGCAGATGGCTCCACTGGGGCCGGAGGAGGGGGGGGCGAGCTATGAGAGCTCACAACCGGAGGAGAGCTTGCAGTAGGCTTTTCACCGGTGGCGGACAGGTGTCTGTGACTTTCTGGTTCAACAGACTGTTCCTCACCAGCAGATGAGGGCGCAATACCATCAGACGTGCCTGGGTCAAGCAACCTAGTCAGTTAATATGTGACTTGGGGAGAATGTCGTTGCTTACCGGGAATTGTAACAAGTCTAGTTCTGTCTGGAGTGACAAATAAGGGCGGGAAGCTTTCAGGCCCATGCTGAGCTGGGCTAGAATCTGTAGGCATTTCAGGAGCAGTAGGATCCTCCGGAACCATTTGTGATGATTCTTCTTGCAGTTCAGTTGATTGTACATCAGTCTGGTCTTCTTCCTTTGGCTCAACTGGTTGGTCCGGATTGTCAACTGGTATGAGGTTGTCGTGGGAACCTTCTGACTCAGACGGCTCTTCAGGTATTAGGCTAAGCTTCTTGTCATCATCAACAGAGCCCTGACTCGGAGCACAAGACTCGTAACCGGCCTCCTGTTCATATTCTGCCAGCTCCGACCCTGGCGACTCCAGCTCTGGGGAATCTGACTCTGGCGGTGCCACATCCGTAGTAGCGGGTGTTGCCTCATCTGGTAGCGGTATTGTAGTGACTTGTACGTCATCTTTCTCAGCGGTATCCTCAATGTCGTCTTCAGCAGCTGGTACCGGTACCACTGTCGGTGCTGGTTGTTCTTGGCCAAGCTCTTCCTCGACCTCATCGGCCTACGATGGGACCGGCTCCGGGGCCTTGACTTCTTCATTGGGCTGCTCTGTGTCGTTCGCCGGAGCTGGACGCACTGGTGAGGTGGTCGTGGTAGGCTCGGGCTCAGGGAGAGGGACGCTCTCTGGGAAGAACTGCTCAAAGCCGAGCTGCTTGAAGCTGTGGCCTGCCATCTTGGGCAGCTACTGCGGATGGTCGGGGTAACGTTCTTGGAGGCTTGAAGCAAAGGACAGCACGGGACAGGGCACTTGAAGGGCGGGTCGGGATAGGCTGTAGCAACAGGGTTGTTAACTTTCACATTCAGTGAAGCCTTCAACAGCTACCACAGCCAACAAGGGAGGAAGTATTAGGGATCCAGTACATACTTAACTGTTCCTCATCTCAGAGCGACGACGGTTGGGAACGAGAGCGGCGTCGTTACACGCCCACTCCGTAGCGAGTGCGGAAGAGGGTCGTGATCTTGATGGTCGTGATGCTGATAACGAGTGTATAGCGATAGAATAACGATCGTAACGGCTGCTAGGCTGAAGATGCTGCCAAAAAGAGAGCCGACGCGGTGACCTACGGCGGAAAACGGTATCGATGGTTGGTGTTGGGGTGTTTTCAAGGGACGGAGAGGGCTGCCGTCATGTACTGCCCCTGGACTGATTTGGGTTGCCGGCCAGTGGCGGGGTAGGCGCGCTTGCCCTCGACATCGTGACCATTGCGTGGGAAGCTGCCGTCGAGGATTTAGAAGAGAAGTGCGATTGTTGATTCAGCCGACCAAGCGAGATGGTGGCAAAGGGAGGAACATAGACCGGGTGGAGCTTGGGTGCGAAAGTGCGGGCGGAGGTCGCGACCCGTCTCAAGGGAGACCCCCACGCCTCTTGACGACCCCCTTCTCTCGCAACGCCACGCTTCAAGATCGTTAATTCTGACCCAGGAAAAGCAAGAAAATAAGGGTACCTAGATATGCTGCTACTGCTTATCATGTGAACTTTACGGACTTATTTGCTGCAGCTCTTTCACTGACGGGGACGAACACGTGCCAACCGAACCATGTCGTACACTTCCTGTCGCTCACTCGCCGTTCTTCTTGCTTCTCGCTACAACTGAATCATAGCAGCTTCCCATGGTCGAGGACTTTGACGGTTCGATTCAGTCTTCTTCGCTTCGGTCTGGGCGTGTTCAACGTTTGCTCTATACTGCTCCCCTGATAGCAGCTCGATCGAGCTGTCGGAAAGGCCCCAACAGGTCTTGTCCTCCCCAAAGCAGTGCAAGTCGAGAAACACTAGAGGTCCATCATTGTGTCAGATACATTTCACGTCACATTTTGTAAATGGAATTCAACATCTTGTTGCTCGGTTTCTTTTTTTTTTTTTAAGTTGCCTATCATGTCTATCCGTCTACAATCTGCTTGCTATATGATTGGCTTTATGTCTGTTTTAATACTTTGTGGTGTTCTGGTATTTTCCAAGTTTTTTTTCCGTTCCAGAGTCTCCTAATTCATCTCTTGCTTCTTGTCTCACAACTTCAAATATCGGCAATCTGCCTCCCCTACCAATCATCATCATCATCCAAATCCGCCCAACTCCTCGGCTCATCCAAATAAAACGTCGCTCCCCCCGGCACCGTAACCGTACTCTCCGGCACGCCCTCGGGCATCTTCTCCAGCGGCGCAAACTTGCTCAACACCCAATTATCCCTCTGCAACCTCCGCTGTCCCCTCGCCACCTGCTCCCTCTGCTCCTCATCCGCCACTCTTTTCCACGTATCCAGATGCCCATTGTCATCGATAAAGTTCTGACTGAGCCACCGCTGGTTCATGCACAAACGATTCCATGGCAGCGGATCGTCGAGCCAGAATGTGTCGCCCTCGGGCGTGGTGACGGTCAGCTCGGGCACGGGAAGGGAGAGTTGTTGACCAGATGAGTCGGCGGGGCCAAGGTAGTGCGTGATGCGCCGCTTAGGCTTGTAGGCTTCGCCGACGCCCTCCCAGTGGCAGCGCTGGAGGTACTGTGTGTTGGGGTCGAAGTTGGCGTTGTGGACACGCTGGTAGGTGTCGAGGTGGCCCGTGTTGTCGATGAAGGCGTATTCTTCCCAGTTGAAGACGTAGGGCTCGAGGTTGTCCTCCTCTGGGTAAACGGTCTCGATGTCGCTGATTGGGCCTTCCGCCGGCTGTTGGGGTTGCTCGGAGGGCATGGATATATTGGCGGTGACGTCATCCTCTTGGTAAGATGACACGGTGACGGGGCTATGTGTGTTGGCTGTGTTGGCTGTGTTGGCTGTGTTGGCAACGTCGGTGAGATTAGCGGGAGTGCTCGTGGGCTGAGAGGATACGATCACCAGACGCTGCGAAGATACGATGACCGGGCGAGCGGTTTCAGCCAAGCTTGGAACCGGGTCTTTTAAGTTCTGGGACTCGGTGGCCGTCTTGTCCTCTTCAACCTCGGTCGCATTGGCCAACTCTTCTCCTTGTTCATTTACCCCCTCAATCTCGAACGGCTCCTCCATCCCGTCCTCGACCTGAACCTCCTTGCTTCCCATCTGAGCTTCTTCGTCAATTTCCAAACCCCGGGTGTCAAATCCGAAAGGCGTCGTCACCACGCCGTCGACAAGCTCAGCCGGGCACCCCTCATCCTACTGAGGGATTTGCTCCAGTGAGCTGTCAAGGCGGTCCGCCTCTTCATGGTCAAGGCGAAAAGCGATGGCTCTGGCTCTATTGACGGCGTCGTCTTCGTTGTCGGAGAAATTCTCGGCGTCGCTATCGATTTTGTTGGAGCCGTCCTCGGGGGAAGGGGAGTACAGCGGAAGGCGAATGTCGGGGAGATCTGAGGAGCAGGGAGAGAACGGAAACGAAATCTCGGAGGGGGGATGGACTTCGACAGAAGCGACGGAGGTGCCGCTCGGTGAAAGGTCCTCCGAGTTTACGCCGTTGCCGTTAGTGAGGCCATTGTGGGCGATCAGGCTGGCAAGGGAGTCCAGCGATTCGCCAAGGTCCAGAGAAGAAATGGTGCTACCGAGGTCCTCGGAAGAAATCGTGTTCTCTGAACGCGGAAAGGTGTTAATATTAGGAGAGTAAGCGTTGGGATGGAAGTTCACAGCCATTGTGGTGTCCGCTTCCTGGCTGATGGCGTCGAAAACAGAAGAGGTCCTGTCCCTGCGAGGAGACGAGGCGTCGCTGCAAGAAGGAGGAGGGGACGGGTACACGGCAGAGGTGCTGCCCCTGATGAAGGAAGATATGCGGGTGTTGTCAATCAAATGCCATGATCCTATCTTGGGCTCCTTGGGCTCGATCCACCAGCGGGCTGTGGGATCGGTGGTTTTCTTGGTACAGCTGTAAGTCCTGATAGTGCTATAGGGGGTTAGTATTGGCCAGAAGATTGCTGAGCTCGATCTGATAAGAGTCTGAGTCTGAACATACCTCAGCAGGAAAGAAGGCATGAAGTGCTCAACAACCCCAACAACCTCCTTGATGATCTGACTCGCAGTAGCAATAGGCTCCTCACGAGCGTTCTTCAACTTCGTCACCACCTTAATCGACTTGTCAATGACGCGAGAAGTGACGACAATAGGCGCCTTGACGACGGCTTTGATCTGCTTCCGGACAATGTCGACATTGTCAATCACCTTGGTGATGCCGACGGCCAGGGGGTTGTCGTCATGGTCGGAGTCAAAGTCGGCTTCAATGGGTTGGGAGTAGCCGACGGCGTGCGAGATGGCCGGGCGGATGACGGGGGTAATGATGGGGTAGATGAGGGGGGTAGCGAGGCGTGCGACCGTTTTGGTCAGGAAGGAGATCATTTTGGCTTGTTGTCCTTGGATGCTATTTATGTTTGGGAAAGTGACAATTGAAGATGGATGTTCAAGTTGTCTGATTGTTGTTGGGTTGAGTTTGTCGGTGCGAAGTTACAAGATGGAAAAGGAATGTCAAGTGTTGGTTGACTTTCGTAATAAGGGTTTGCGTTTTTGTAGTTGGAAGTGGGAAGAGGTTCAATCGACCGACAAGCCCCGACAACAAAACATTAAGAGGCTGAGCCAAGGGGAGTAGAGGGGATCAAGGTTGCAGCACATGCAGCGGAGGTTGCGTAATGGCAGAGCGCCGGACTACCGGAGTGCATGGTGAAGATGAAGGTTATCAGCTGGCGGCAGGCTGTCGAGGGACCGAGAACCTTGGTGGTGGCATGCTGGTCAGTAACTCAGTTCAGGTGTAAGGCTGCAAAGCTACGACGTATGGGACGAAAGGGGAGAGGGCAGAATGGGGAGTGAAGGGTGGTTTGTTTACTTTTAGGTATGACGAAAAAGGGGCCCCGTGAAGGGTGGTCCGCGCACTGACTATGAAGGGAAAAAGGTCCCTAGTTTTTGGTGCTGGATCTTTAGTATTCACGCAATTGTATCTGCACATTGGGGGCATGTGAATATCATACAAACGGTATGTCCATGAGCTGCGGTTGTTTCTATTGCTGCAATTCTTATTTTGCTTGCATGTACGTGATTTTTTTTCGGTGGTGTGGGATTGAAAACTGGCTGCACGACAAATGTGATGAACTGTTCATCTGCATTTCGGACATCAGGACCGCAGTTCGCGCACTGACTTTCTCCGACACCTAGCAATATCAGATGAAATCCTTGGCACTCCATTCAACAAAGCCCGATTAGCTCAGCTGGTTAGAGCGTCGTACTAATATCGGTTCTTCTGATATCAAGTCCATGCGAAGGTCAACAGTTCAATCCTGTTATTGGGCATTTCTTTTTCTATTTTTCAGTCTTGTTTTTCTCATCCGTCTTTTTTCTCGTGAAAGTTGGCTTCTTTTCATTTCATGTCTTTTTTGCTTCACATTTCAGTTCGCAAGTGCAAAAAGCCTCTGTCTGCGCGGGGCGGTATGCAGCGGCCATGCAAGCAGAATCGGTTTGCAGCTCATAATAAATATGTTCTGAAAATCACAATGTGCGCAGTCCTCAAACAGTATTTGTCCCGAGCTTGCGCGACAAGAAAACATCAACTTCTATTGGTATAGCTTCTGACTTTGGGTAACTGTCTACTGTCTCCTTGTCAAAATCCATCATCATTCCCTCTTTTAGTCCGTTTAATGATTGCACTTTGGCACACTGCAGTTGTTGGAAACAATACATGAGAAAAATGTACAGAAAGAACGTATTTTAGCGTCTTCGCTCGTGTAAGTATATAGAGAAGAAAGGAACAACAAAGAAAACCAAGCGAGAAATGATTGTGTTAACATCGCCATTACTCAATCAGTATTCAAATACTGCCCCATCCCAGAAGGGAGCGTGAACCTGACTCTGGCCGGACTCCGCGAACGTGAGCGTCGCCGCGACCAGCTCCTCCCTCCCTCCGAAGAACTTGAAGACGACGATGACGATGTAACGCTTGGTGGCTCTTCACCAATATTGTCCGACAGGCCTGAGCTACTTGTCGCGGAAGAAGTTGACTCATACCTCGGCGGCTGATACCTCCTCGTCGATGTCGATACTGCGGGTGCTGAGACAGAGGCGGCATGAACCGCAGGTACCGACTCTTGAACAACGCTCACGCTAGCAGGTTGTGATCTCCTAATCCGTCTCCGCTCGTGAGTTACCTGCCCGCGTCCTTGTGGGTGTTGTGGTACCCGCTCGTAACTTCTTCGACTGCTCCTTTCATGGGCTGCTCGTCCGGCGACGTATATCACCGGTGGTGGATGGTAAGGATCGTCTTGACGATTTCTACCCCTGACCGCTGGCCTGTTGTCGAGGTCGTACTTGTGCCTCGACCTCTCGGGTAAATGGACGTCATGAGTATCCCGTTTTTCGGTAGTAGGGCTGGATACGTCCACCACTGCTTGTCGGCCCGGATGCGGGAACTCTCGATGTCGAGAAACAGAGAGATCACGGTGATGACGTGGCCGTCCAGCCCCATGTGAAACTGGGCGGGAGTCCCGTTTAGAGCTTTGCACGGGTGCATCAGACTGGATGACCTTGACCACCTTGACTGTTGTATGTACCTTTTCCGCTTCTTCGCTTGGTGCTGCTCGCTCTCTACGGTCGCCGCTTTTGATTCGGGCTATTGTTGGCCTCTGCGGGTAGCGCATGGGTGACGAGTATCTGACGGGCATGGTGGTGATGGTGGTGGCTTCGGCTGATGATGGCCAAGTTGATGCGGAAGACTTTGGTGTGGAACGGCGACGGCAGAGACGCCAGACGATGAAGAAGAAGACGATTGTGCCAAAGAAGACGCCAAAGACGATTCCAAGTGGTACGGAAGAGCTGTGTGAAGATGATGATGTTTCTGCAAACACGGGGGACGAGAAACTGGTTGGAGTTTCTAGTATCACGAGTAGCTTCGTCGGGAGCAAGGGTGTCGCTTTTAATGTGGTAGCTGTCTCGGTCCCAGAAGAAAGTGTGTAACTTGTCTCAGAGGGCTGGGATTGACGTTGGCTTGGAGCTGGAAGAGCGTCGGAGATTTGCTGAGGTGCCACTGCTTGACGGCTTCGTTTTCTCGGTGCTGCCACTCCCATTTTGTAGTACGAATATCCAAAGACAGCTCTTGGAGATCGTGATGTTTGTTTACAAGGTTATGCTGATGTTGAACACAACGGAAGACAACCCAGAAAGAGCGGTAAAGAGCTCGGAAAGCAATTCCTTCCCTTTTGAAGCCTAGCTTGTTGTCTTCCGTTGATGCTCTTCTTCGGTGAAGCCATTGGGTTTCCATTGTCCATTCGGAAGCATGTTGACTTCTCGTCCGTAGTCTAAGCACCGTACCGGACTCCCAGTCGTCCACGCCTGTGAGTCGCGGGAATAGACGCAACTGAACCATATCCTCCCTGCTGGAGCTCCCACTGGCTACTCCCCCTGACCGCTCAATGTTATCGCCTCGATCATCGATATCCTGGTCCCTCTTCCGAGACCTCCAAATCACGCCACAGTCGGATCGGAATCTCGCTCGGATCGCGCTCGTTCTAATTGCGTGGGCATGATGCGAGGCATGACGCTTGCAATCAGCGCACTTACCCAGTCAGGGCAATGGGATTGACAAATAGGGCTGCCAACGCATGCTTTGGGTGCGTGCGGGACCGGCTTATTGCTGTTTTCTTAGACCGACTCCGACGGAACGGGTCGAACGTGTCCGGATGTTCCTGGGATTCGTGAGCAGATCGACCATTTGGGGATGAGAGGTAAGAAGCCATTGTGGCACGACCTGACCCGAGAGCAGGAGAGGCTTCGAGTGACACTGATGTATCCTTTTCCGTTGATTGTGAAAGACTGTGAGCAACCGAATCAAAAGGTCAAGGCGACATCGTCAGATACGAGTGAGTGGATGTGAGTCGCGCGGCGATTGCCATGCCCGGCAGAGAGCTGTGGGTAGTCAAGGCCTTGACCGCAAGCCCGGAGGAACACCGCGTCTGCGGATAATGTTGCTTGCGTTCCATGAACGCAAATCGCTGAAAGAGGATCGAAGGGAAAATCCGGAATTATGGGAGAAACACAGGATTGGAACGGCTGCTATTTATCTCGTCAGGCACGACATTAGCGGTGGGATCCACTAGGCTGAGAGGCGTCAATAGGATCATGCCAGATATGAAGTGGCGCCTGCACGTCTGCTTTCCGCATATTCTCTGTGCTACGCGAGATCCGAACGTCTGCATGTAGCTTGTAACGACCTGGCAGTAACATTGGGTGCATCACCTTCACCGCCAGGGGTGCTGAGGACAAAAGCACGCACAATATCTTGAAATTGTTCAGCTTGTGCCTGAAAGTCGAAGACGGTGTAAGTCGCGTGTTTTGTTGGAATGCTGCAGGGGTTCAAGATTCTTCAACTTCTTCGGTGCTGAGTAGGGTGTAACAAGAACAGGAGACGATTGGATTTTCAGGAGAAAAAGTGTAACTGAAGGAGTTCAAATTGATTGGAGTACTCAAGGCAAGTTTGGTAGAAGAGAAGAACTTGATTGTGAGATCTGGTCTAGTACAAGAAAGGAGTCCGGTGGGGGCGCAACTTGCAGAGCAGTGTATACTCACTTGCACCGAGATCGCGCAACCCTTCAGCACCTGGGTGCCCGGAAAGAGCGACTCGCACTTGTCAAAGGACTACCATTCCCGCTCCTTCCCAACATCCAACTTCCGATCGTGCCCACCCTCAACATATCTTGGGTTCCTACAGTCCATCTCTAAACACCATACCGACATCTTTCCTATACATAATCCATCGCTCAAGGGCCCTGAACCGTGATAGAAGCAGATCCACTGCTCTGGTATCCCTCCGTCGCCACAATCTGGTAGTTGTGCGTGCCCAACTGCAGACCAGCCTTGGCCCACGCATTAAAGTGGTTGCTCATAGTGACGGTACCACCGGTGCGCTTCTGCTGGCGGACCGACCAGTACTGGTTGAAGGTGGCGGTGCCATCGATGGACGGCTGGTTGTAGCGGGTAGTCTTGTAGATGTCGTAGGTGGAGCCGTCGGTGTAAACGGATCCGAGACGGGTGGCGCCCGACGAAGGGTTGTAGGTGCCAAAGTTCTCGACGACGTAGTACTCGACAAGCGGGTTGCGGGTCCAGCCGTAGACGGAGAGGTAGCCGTTGCCGGAGGGGTTGAAGGAACCCGAGTAGGTGATGGTGCGAGCCGAACCGGGGTTCCAGCCCTTGCCGCCGACGAAGTTGCCGACGTTTTGCCAGTTCACAGAGTAAGAGCCGCCGTTGCCGTTGGCGTAGTTGACATTGCCGCCGCCGTCGGTCCAGAAGGAGTAGTAGAAGCCGTTGTTGAAGCCGGTGCTGCTGGGGGTGCCGGCGCGCACGTTGAGCTCGGAGAACTCGGTGGCGTTGAAGGGGACGGCGAGGGCACCGGCGGCGCCGAGGAGGAGGGACTTGACGGAGACCATTGTGTCTGATCTATCTGAAACTCAGGGGAAGAGGATGGCTGATGGCTGATGGCTGGTGATGGTGAGAGGATAAACAAAAGTCGAAACACGACGATCGTGAAGGTCTTATATATCCGTCTTTCGAACTCCTCCTCGTCGCTTTCGCTCGACAGGACCAATTTAGGCAGTCTAACCGTATCTCCGGGTTAGATTGTTGTCGTCCCTGTCACTTTCGAGGTTACCATCTTGGCGACTCTGTCGATCTTGCTTCTTCTGATGGCAAGGGCCGGATACTTTGCCGTTTGTTATGCAACATATTGGGCTTAGTCCATGGAGGTGGTCTCAGATAGGGTTGTATCCATCACGAGAAGTTCATGCTTGGTCTGATCCCCGTACCCAAGATTAGGATAACGCCACTCTACCCCGGCTTTTCGTGGCGGAAGGGGAGGCTCCGTATGCATTCAGGCTGAATGAAGGGATCAATGGGACCCCACAATGTGGCTCGGTCACGGACGTCGACGGTTTCTATCGAGCTTCCATTTTCGTAAGTCGGTGTTTGAGAATCCTTGCAGTGGTCGTCGAAGACGGAGGCTGGCCTTGTTGAAACAAGAGATATTCCACCGCTTAAGCCTATCGGATCTTGGAATAAGGGCAGGGTTTCGTTCACTACAACCATTGGCACGCTTAAACGTTTAGTCCCTGCTACCTTCGGAGGACGTTCACTCACCCACTCTCATCGACACACCTGGCTTCCGCTAGTTTTGTTTTTCAACAAGTTGGCTTTGTCGTTCGATGCTTGGCCGGGCGGTTACGACATTTCCATCTACCGGGAACGGGCCAAGCTTCTTGCCTGCACAACCTTTTCTCTGCGCACCAGTCGGAGAACGTGTCTCTCATCCTTGGAAATCTCGGTTGGTAGTAAAAGTTCGTAGAACCTTATGCATTGAGTCGGTGAGGGCGACGATGGCATGATGGCATCTCGTACCCTGGGCAGTGGGCCGTTCGGCATCCCCGTCACTGTAACCACTGCATTTTGCCCACTGAAAGTCCAAGCTTACAGTGTGTTTGCTCCACTTTTCGACATCACACCGACTTCCTCTTTCTCGGGACAACTACCCGAACTCTCAGTAAAGTGGCCCAGGGAATCTGCAGGAAAATGCTGTGAACATAATCAAGAGATATCAATAAGGGCTTTTACAAAAAAGACGGGTAGAATTTTGCCGTGAGGGGAGAGAGTCGGGAGTCTCAACTCTTCAGGGGAAGAAGACTGACCGACTTGCACCAGACGGGAGGAACAACTGCGATGGTCCACAATGCTGCGGCAGTCATGTCGCTCGTGCCTGCCTCCGAATGCATGAGCTAAAAGACGACAGGAAGAGGTTGATGACTTTTGGAAGAAGCAACTGGTTGATAGAATCGGAATCGAGTAGAACCATTTCGAAACTTGTCGGAGCCATTTCCAGGTTTGGATTTTCTCTGCTTCTCCACAAACTTCAGCAGTCGAACAACATTCGCCCAGAGGTACCTTCGGCGGTAGCGCATGACGGTCCAGCAATCCACAACCACCAACGACCAAAGAGAACGAATAACAACCATAATTCGCAGCTCAAGAAAGTTCTTCTGGCCCTCCCGAAGAGTACCGGGAGCCCTTTCCGTAGCTCTTTGTCGGTGATCGGTTTGTTTCATACCTTTTCTTTGCGAGTGTCCAACAGCCACACCACCTCACTTGCGTTTCGGTTATCACACGCTCACACAATGTAATCAAGAACAGAGTTCGCACCATTCATAAGGAAATGTTGCGCATTAAACGATCACATACGACCATACCCACTGGAACACTCGGGATCCCGTCCGCTCTCCCATAGATAAGCCAGTGAGGGCCAGATTAGTAGTTGGGTCGGTGACGACCAGCGAATCCCTGGTGTTGTATGTTTCTGACTTTTTTTCTCTTTTCGATATAAGACCTCTAATTTCTTTCCTGATACACATCATCACATCAACGTGCGAGGTTCTTTTTTTCCTTCTCTTATGTTCCATTCTCGGCAGTAGTCTCATTAACTTGCTCAATTCCGAGTCTTAGCTTGCCTGGCAAGTTTGTCGCGTACACATTGTTATGTTCTCACTACGTTTCTGTTCAATTGTCCACTGTCTCGACCTTCTATCCGCACCTCAAAAGAACATCTCAGGCAACCTGTCCCTCCTCATCTCGGAATTCTCGACTTTCATCACCACTCCGGATTCCCCCTCCGCGCCTGCCATTCACTTACACTCATGGCCTCGGCTTCCAGCCATTCCTGCACAGCTTGGTCTCTTTGCTCTCCCGCTTGAGGAACCATCATTTCCCCTCCCACTCCGTCTTCTTCTCCTTCTCTTCCTTCTCCCATAACCGATGACGTTTGGACTTGCCCCTGACCCGCCCTCGGCATAAACGTTATCATTCTGACTCTCACCGCTTGATCCCTCATCACCTCTTCAGAATCCTGTTGCCAGTATACAAGCGGGACATATCCCAATGGAAAGCCATCAATCAAGACAGGCCTAAAAAATACCCTTTCGTTTCTTCTCGAGAAGTTAATCTCTCCTCCACCATTCCCGCTCTCCTTCCCCTTCCCACTCCCGCCCCCTTCTTTCCCACCCCTCTCTGCTTGCTCATCTTGCCCTACTTCCCCCGGCTTAACCGTATCCGACCCCGAACTTGACTCCTTCCCTGACCCTCCCGACACCTTTCTCTGCCCCGACCCCAGCCCCAGTACTGAGCCCGTGCCATCCACAAAGAGCCCCAAACACCTGACTCTCAAGTTCATCCTGTTCTCAGCGTCCCACAAGACAATGACCCCGGGCACCAACGGGCTGTTGGGACTCAGCCGGGTCGGTGGATGAGTCGTTGTTGGGGAGGGATCTGAAATAGGAGCGCATAGCGGAGATAGCGGAGTCGAAGTCGAAGATTTGGAGGGTTTCTGGTTGTTGGGCATGCTGGGATTGAGTGCCTTGAGGTGAGTTGTTGGTGGCGGTGGCAGTTGGGGCAGTAGAAGCGGAGGCCGGAGCCTGGACTGGGGAAGATGGGCCAGGAGAGGAAGATGGAATAGAGAAGGTGGCTCGTGAGGGGGATACAGATGCAGGTGGCACATAATTTGGGATAAACTCCGTTATCAGGGGTGTGAATTCCGACTGTTGAACCCCTTGTTGATGGTGGTGAGATGGTTGAGGTGCAGGATGAGCATGAGAATGGAACTGCCCGTGGTTGGAAACATGAGAAGTACGACGTCCAGCTTGATCTTGCTGAGAATGGGGAGAAACGTAAACAGAAGACAGGGAGTAACTACGTCTTAGGTGTGCTGGACTGGTGCTAGATCTGTTCATATCTACGGCCGAGTGCCCCCGATCCTGAGAACTGCCACTAATAAATGCATAAGAAGGAGCCCTAGGATTCACTCCTCCTCGGGAACTATGCGACGATGCAGCCGACGTAGAGCTGGCCATCGAATTGAGTGGAGTGAAGTCGTCGTCGACACTCTTTTAATCCCTTCCTGCCCCTGCCCCTCCTCTTTCCCCTTCCCCTTCCCCTTCCCTTTCCTCTTCTCTTTTCCTTCCTCCTCTTCCCCACCATGGCATTCCCTCCCCTCGTTACCTCCAGCACCCTCTTTCCGCCCAATAGTATCACCCTCACGCTCACCACCACCTCCTTCATTACCCACATTCATCGCCTCTCTCCCTTCACCGCCCCCAGCGCCTCTCACATTTCCACCACCACCACTCGTATCCCCCGACCCAATTCCCGACCCAGCTCCCGACCTAAGTCCCAACCCCGGCCCAGACCCAGACACCCTCCAAAAAAAACCTCCCACTTCCCGTCCTCTCCATACTAGCCATCAAACGCTCCGGCACAGGCTTACAGACCACCGGTCCGAGCCTCGTATCGATAGAAGGCCTTTCGAAGTCTGGGTCGGACTCCTCATCGTCATCGCGGGGAGGTGAAAGGTAGGGAGTACATTGGTCTAGATTGCGTTGGAGGAAAGAGGGGAGGGGTTGAGTGGGGGGAAGAGGGATGGAGGAGAGAGGTCCGAGGGGGTAGGACGGTGGGTGGTGGGAGGGTAAGCGGTGGGATGAGCGTGAGGGGTTGGAGGGTAAAGGGTGAGATGAGGGGTGGGAGGATAAGGTGTTGGGGGCTAAAAGGTTGGAGACAAACGGGTTGGGGAGTACGGAGTTGGAAGGTAAAGGATAGGAGGAGGACGAAGAAGGCTGTGTTGTTGCCGGACGGGGTGGATGTGTTGGTCGAGGGTTTTGGGAGGTTTGGAATGATAAGGCTGTTTGGAAGAGCGAGTCTGAAGTGTGGGGTTTGCGTTGGCGTTGTGTAGGGGTGAGAATGAGAATGAGTGGAGATATGGGGGATGCGATGGGTTGGGTATTGTGAATACTCTGAAGGAATACGGATTGGACCTTGCCCAGCCCCGTGGTGTTGGTGTTGGGAAATATGGTAGGGACTGTCACTTAGGCTACCGGTCCTTTGATGCAGACGGGGCTCATGAGAGTTCGGGTATCTGGTGAAATCTTGAGGTTGTGGATATCCTGGAGGGATATGGCTTGGAATTTGATATTGGGGTTCCTGGTAGGGGGCTGTAGAGGGGTGAGACGAGATGTGGCTTGCGCTTTGTGCATATTGTAAAGGGATATGACTTGGACCTTGCCCGTGATGTTGGTCTTGAGATACTTGGTAATTGATATCGCCTAGGCTTCCGCCCTTCGATGCAGACGGGGGTCGGAGTTGGGATATCTGGAGAAATATTGTTGATGAGGTCGTACTGTTGCTGGAATAGTTTGGTTTAGAGCGTGTTGCATAGCCCTCGGACCGGTGGGTATGGAAGTACTTGCACTCGCAGTATTGAGGTTGTCCTGAGGAGGAGGATGACCTGTGTTGACGAGCTGCTCTAACCGGTGATTCCGAACGATCCTCGCCCCCCTGGATGTCGGGATGGACCGCTGATGGTTGATGTTCAGGGACCAGCTATATATGGGCTTTACGATGTTAGTTCCGCAAATAGTGCGTTTCAAGGCGGCCATCATGGACATACCGTTACCTCCATGGTTTTGGCGGTCTTGTCCACTTGGCGGTCGATCCATACTGCCCTCAGGGACACGATTCGGGTATGCTATCCAGGTCAGTGAACTATGAGCATTGATATCGTGTTCCTACCGAGCACTTGCTCCGAACCAAAAGTGTACCTAAGCTCAAGTATGTGGCCGCTCATCTTATAGCAGTGACAATGAGCATATCACATTGCTTTACCGTTCGGGCAACCAAGCAGTGTCAAGAAGCAGCAAAGCCTTTGGATGTTTCCTGTCTTTCCCATGACATACTCACTGTGCCATTCTTTCAGGGCAATCCGTCCCGTCAATCCAATATAGCACATTTGTCGTTCAAGGTGGCCTCAAACCAATTCAAAGCACTGCTTGTCTTGATAACAGAGGTCATGGCCGTGCTACTCAGCAGACACGGCCTGGCACCACTGGAGATGTCAACCTTCCTGAACACTTCGGACGGACTCTGGAGTTTACGCGGTATGCGGCATGTGGATCAATCGTCGTCGTGCTCGCGTGCCGTGCCGTTATCCGAACCCCGGATTGGTCCGTGCACCCGTGTGCACCCGTGAGCCTCCGTGGAGAATTAGACGTGGCACAACATGTGGGTGACAGCCCGTCTTCTTTAGCGGACTCGGTAGCCGTGAACCCTTGTCGCCGACACGCAGCGAGACGCAGCATGTGATCGACACCAATGCCGCATCACACTGTTGCAGCAAGCAATGTCCAGCATTGAGGTTTCAGTCGGGAGGTCGGGTATCTAGACGGGAAGTTTGTCTTCCCTGTGCAGTTGACATCGGCTCATAGAGGCAAGACAGGGCTGTAGTCGAGGAGGGAGCTTGCCCCAGGTTAAGACACCAAGAAACGTTCTGCGGTTTTGAACGAATAATCAGATGGACCGAACTTGCTCTTGTGGTGGTCGAATTCGATATGGCCAAAACGTTCCAACCATCCAACGCAACCACACAACTGCCAACCGACCCGACAGCATCTTTTTCAAAGAGTGGCACGTGACAGCTTCCATCATTCCTTCACAATGGGGTTTCTTTCGGGCCTTTTCCGTGCGCCATGTTGGTTGCTTTCTGCAATAAATCTCAGATCTGTTGTCTTAGACGCCCTAACGCCGAGGCGCGATGGGGAACGAGAGTACTTGCGGTGAGAAGGCCGGAGCTCTGAATGGTCGACCGAGGTGGGCTCGAGATAAGTCCAGCATCCAAATCTCCGATGAGGCAACGCAAATCTGACAGAACAGCACCTTGTTTGCAGCGTGGAAGCCACGGGAGAAACGACGGGAGCTGCCTTTTTGATGTGGATCAGCAAAACCTGCTTCAATAATCTTCGATGATGGTTGCCGGAGCTCGTGGGTTGATGTGCAGTTGAGGCCTGCTGTGCTGACGAAAGATGAGACGTATCTTGATCTTGCAGATGGAAAACAGGTAGTATGGTGGCACGGTGGCCGTCGTGTGCCTGGGCATAGGCGGTGGTCGATGGTGTTGGCTGGATGTGTCGCCCTTAAAGCTGGAGGGTGTCTGAGATTGTCCCTGGTGATGGTTCACAGGCGTTAGTGAATGTGACGGCGGGCGGGAAGATGCCCGCTCCTTCCGCTGCTGTATCCGTACAGTGGTGAGGACGGGAACGATACGTCGGAATATGTAGTCGCATAGTGAGGATGCCCTGTGGCAGGCACTGTATGGTATTTAACGAACCAACAAGACGGCGAGTTAGGCTCGTTTTCCTCAAACGGGCAAAGAGGGTTGCAATGAGTTCCGGAGGACCTCACTGTAAAAATGGCTAGACTTTTCAGCATCCACCGGAGGGGTTTCCGGTGTCTTGTAGCATCCTGCGGTAGGCTTTCTTGGGTTCAGATGATGACTGCTGCAGTTGGAGATGGGACAGGAAGGCACAGACCACGATGCAGTTGACGAGACGAGACGGAGGAGTGAGTGCGGTAAAGTCTGGTCGCAATAACCCCACTTTTGACATGGGATGGAACCTCGGTGGGTAGGCGGGGCAGAAGAGATGAATGATGAATGGACGGGAGCAATTCGTCCACTGTTCACATTGGCCGCGTCTTCGCTGGAATCTCTCCTCCATTGCAATCCAATAGCGGTCCTCCATTTCATTCAATCTCATTAGTTGAATCCTTCCCGTCGACACATCTTCGCTCCGTCTCCTTCCACTGCGACACTGCGACTCTTCAGCAGTTCCAACACTGTGTATAGCTGGCAAAATCCATCAACATCGCATACCAGCCTCACCGTCGGCGTCACCGTTGCATCGCGTTTTTTTGTTTTACGTATTGTATCTCTCAGTTATCGGGCAATACCTCCCGTTTCTGCTGGATTTCGTCCTTTTTCGCCCTTGCGATGTCGCTGCCGCCGCATATCAAATTTTTTTCATGTTGCACAACAGGAGCGGCTAAGACAAGCCACAGCGCAACGTTGTCAACGTCAACGGCCCCGATGAACCTACACTGCTACTATGTACACAGTCCCCTGCCTCATCTCGTAAGCTACCAGGCTACCAGGCTACCTGGCACTTTCTGGCCTATCCAGTACCACCAAAAGAGTCCGAAGACCCCTCGCAGCCACGACGATTCCACTCTGCCGGGCCAGTAGCGTGACTTGGTTGATGCCGAGCAGCGATGGTATTGGCGACACTCAACAGGCACCTACATATCCAAAATGCCATCCTTCTAGAACTGTGTGTAGGTAAGCAATTGTCCTAATTTTCATCGAGTAACTCCTCCCTTTTGCCTCTTCTGCATTTACTCCTTTTCACTTTGCCTTCCACTATTCCCTTGTTCACTTTGAGACATGTCACATCACGCCCACGCGATCCTGATCCTGGTGGCTACCTAGTCAAGCATATCCGTCATCTGGTCGATCGATATCGATTACCAGAAGCATGTCGAGTGTCAACAACCATGCCATAACCCCAACAACCAACATGAACGCTTACCAAGTGGAAGGGACGGGGGAGCCGGATGACATGGCTCACATATGGGCCTGCCGCCAAGTACACTGCCCTGAGCTACTAGAGAGCTGCTAGACCCTGCTGGATGGAGAACATTTGCCGAGTTGCAACGACAAAAAGGGTCCCAAAGGTCCTCCGGAGCCTTCGATAGGCTCTCGCTCATCTCGTTGCCTCCTGCTACCCCCCGGCAGCCCACGTCGGCGAGTGTTTGGCCGCAGAGGTGTAGTGTAGAGGACCTTTTATGGCGGGTCCAATACCCCCCTGTCTAGCACAAACAAGTAGCATCTCGACCTATCATGGAAACCAGATGGACCTCTGTCGCTTTGTACCCCCCCGTTCCGCCTCCTGAAGCTCCAATAAACCCCCCCTTTTGATCCACCAACCCGGCCGTCCTAAACCACCCGAGAACCTAGTCCTGGACTTCTCGCCAATCTCCTCATCCCCAAGATTTCCCTGGTCTCGATTTTTACCCTTCTCAGGGACCTGACCTGGATCCCAAAGGACTCGAGCCAGTCCCAAGCCCGACCTCAAACTGGACCCAACCTGGTCAGAAAAGGGTAAAGACCCAGCTCCCGCCCGGCCAAACTCCACACCCCGCACTTTGCCAACAACTGCGCCTACCAGCAACCAGCCAGCTACCAACCAGCTACCAAAGAACCGACGAATCTGGCTCTTGGCTGCCATTCTGTCCGGCCTCGGCATGCCACCGCCAGAATCGTCCAGGCAACCGGCTTCGCGGACAGATTTGGGCTTCAACAACTCGACGACATCAACATTGAAGAGGGCATGACAACATAGCTCAGCCAGATGACCCGACGGCAACAACGAGTGCCACCATCAACCTGAAGAATCAACCGCCAAAAATGAGTGAGGTCGCGGCTGTCCATCGCTGCCCCGTCTGCTTCAAGACGTACAAGCGTCGGGAGCATTTGCAAAGACACCGCGCTTCACACACCTCGGAACGCCCACACCGCTGCATCCTGTGTAGCGCCTCTTTTCAACGGACAGACGTCTTGAAGCGTCATATTCAGACATGCGACGGCCTGCCTCATGGCTCGTCTGGCCGCCGAAGGGCGTGTGATAGATGCGTCCGCCAGAAAAAAGCTTGCAACTCGGCCCAGCCCTGCCAAAATTGTGCAAAACGCGCAGTCCAGTGCTTGTACTCGAGCGTTAGTTCATCGACGGGCCAGGACGGAGAAACGGGTAGCGCCAGTGCTGCCAACTCCATCGAGAACTTTTCCAACATGCCCAACACTCAGCAGCAGCAACATCAGCAGCAGCAGACTCAGCAGTATCAGCATCAACAGTCCGTTCATCAACAGCCTCAGCAGCTCCACTATCACCAGCAACAACAGCAGCAGCAGCAGCAGCAGCAGCAGCAGCAGCAACAACAACAACAACAACAACAACAACAACAACAACAACAACAGCATCAGCCGATTTTTGTCCAGCAACAGCACCAGCACCAACAACAGCATCATCATCAGCAACATCCGCAGCGGCCGCAACTCCAACAGCTCCAGCCGCAACAACACCAACAAACGTACCAGCAGCATCCACACCAGCAGCAACATGATCAGCAGCAGCGCCAGCAGCACAACGTCCTCCAGGTTCAGGTTACCCAACCGCTAACCCAGATCCCTCACATTGCTCCGGTTCCGGTTTCCCAGATACACCGTATTCCCCAGGTCCAGGTTCCCCAGATTCTCCAACAGTCCCACCAGTCCCACCAGTCCCACCAGCCTCATCCAGCTCACCAGCCTCACCATGCACCCTTCAACCACCCCGGTGTGGTCCACTTTGACGACCTCGACAACCTCCTCCATGACGCTGCTGGCCAGTTCCCGATGCTTGAGCACCATGACACTCAAATCCCTGACTGGCCTGAGATCGAGTTGCCCATGGGCACGCATGCAATGGATACTCCGGAAGACAACACCACGTCCAGGTCGACTCCCTCTTCAGAGACTCATCGTGGCTACTCTTTCCACTTCCTGTATGATTTCACTAGCAGGACTGGTCTCGTCAACTCGTTTGAATGCGGCACTTATGCGCAAAGGAGGGCGGTCGTAGATGCCTTCTATGCATCATATGCCGAGCAGCAAAAACACCACCAACAACTACAACAGATGCAGCAGCAGCAGCAACACCTTCAACAACAGCAACAGATTCAGGGCCAGCTTGAATTCCACCCAATGGTTCCGCAACTGCAAAACCCTATGGGCCAGCCCCCACTCTCGCCAGCTTCGTTGTCAGCTGTCTCAACTTCGGCTACGCCGAATGATTACAGCTATATGCCATGGGCTCTTTGGTCCTCTTGGCTCAGTAATCCGATTATTATCAAGCTGCAAGAGATTGTGGTTTCAATCATGAATGTGGTCAGACATAAACCGTCCAACAGTACTTTGGGTACTCTGACTTGGACCCCCGAGAAAGAACAGGAGTGTCTTCAGTTCTTCTCGCCGCAGAGATTTGCCAAGTTCATTGAGCTATACTGGTCATGTTGGCATTCAAATGTGAACTTTATGCATCGCCCTTCCTTCGACCCCACCAGCGCAAAGCCGATTCTGCTGGCCGCCATGGCTTTGATAGGCAAGTAACTTGCGTTCTGCCATTTCGTCGTGGAGTCGCCAAACTAACACTCATCAGGTGCCTCGGTCTCTCCGGATGAGCAAGATACCAAGGATGCGAAAGTGTGGTTTAACTGTGTTGAGGAGATGGTCTTTACCGATGACGACTTTTGCAGTGACACTGAGCCTGGTTCTCCGGCCGACGATGATGCCAATCCTGCTTCGGCTTTGCATTGCAAACGAAAGCTTCAAGCTCTGCAGGCTTCATACATCGTCTGTCTTTATCAGAATTGGGAAGGTTCAGACACTAGCAAGAGGAGGATTCGTCGCCATCGCTTCAGCACTGTGGTATCTGTGAGTAGCCTTGTGCATTGCGTTTGACAGGAGGGGGAAACACTAACCTTGTATTCCATTAACAGGTGGCGAGAGACATCGGCATTCCTATGGCGAAGCATCTCGAATATGGCCGGCTGCTCAAACATGAGTTTGACTGGCACGAGTATGTGGTGAGGGAAGAACTTATACGGTAAGCGTACCCGGACCTTGGGATAAACGAAGAACCGGGTAACTGACGAGTGGGTCTTGTAGCACCTTCCTATGGGTATTCCTTCTTGACACAGCCTTTGTTATCTTCAACAATCTCCCTCACCGCATGGTGATCAAGGAGATGAGGATGCACATGGCTGGTCCGGAAGCGGTCTTCCAAGCTCCGACGGCAGAGAAGTGTCTCGAGGAGATTTACCGGTGGATGCCTTCGTCGAGTCCCCTATGCAACACTCTGCTCCGCGACGTGCTCGAAAACGTTATCGGTACCACCCTTGACGCAGATATGTTGCAGAGATTGGCTCGGCTTGGGCCACTCAATTTGTTTGTCGTTGTTTCCGGTGAGTTTCCTTTGCCCCCTTTATCTTCTCCCTTTTTTGGTATTCCACCATTCGCCATCAGTATGGTGACCAATGCTGACCGTGGTTGTCGCTCAGTTTTCCATTATATGATATTCCAGCACCAGAATTTGTTCGGGGTAGAAGGCCAACTTGTACCGATCCGCAACGGCCTGGATAACTGGATAACGATTTGGGAGTTATGGTTCGATAACTGGTCGTCCACACCGCCCCACTGCATGGCAGACAGCGACAACCTCACACCCGAAAACATGTGGAGGAGGATCGGTTTCTTCCGGTGTTCGGCCGAATACTGGCTCCTTGGCAGTCTCCTCACGGACCGTATCGCGCGAAAGACATCAGGCGGCGTTAGAGAGAACCAGGGCAAGGGGTCGTCTCCAGAGTGTCACCCCGACGAGTTGGGGGCAAGCGGTAAAAGCAAATCGGCCGACCCAATTCTCATCAAGTACGACCAAACCAGCATGCGGCAGGTTAATGAGTTGATCAGCGACTTTAAGAAGATTCAGATTGACGAAAATGAATGAGAGAAGAGTAACGGGTTAGGTATTCGGGGGGCAAGGAAAGATACCGACAGAGGGATGGTGATATTGGATATTGGGACGGCGCAGCACTTGTGGGTTTGACAGTCATCCACGGTAAAGGGATAGAGCGTCATCAGACTCTTTTAAGGAATCACCACTCAGTTTCCGAGGAGTAAGATCATGATTTAGTGTCCACCCGCAGAGCTACAGTAGCCATCGTGCCACCCAAAGATCTGACAATTACCTTATCGATCTTGTGGCCCGACCGTCTTGGACTCAGGAAACTGATGTCAGGGCCCAGTACTACGGTGACTGGGGGTAGGTAAAAAGGCGAGATGGGGAGCGTGGCCGTCCTTTCAGGATGTCTTGACATCTGCGGATTCCCACCCGCCCACACCAGAGTCCGCAAAGTCCGCATCCGAAATCACATGAAGTTATTCCGTCAGCCCCACCATACCATCCACATTGTGCTGCGGATCCGTTACACGTGGTTGGATCCCACCTCCATGTCCGCCAACCTGCTCGGAGCGGGCCATCCCATATCGCCGACACTACCATCCTTGTTCATCTTCCCCATCCTTCCCAAATCCCAATCCCACTGGTACTCCGATGCCGAGTCGCTTTTGGGACTTGGAGAGCTTGTTGGTCGGTAAGAGAGCATCAATGACGAAGGCAGGGTGAGGAGCAAATTCCAAAGAGGCCAGAGAGATTGACGAGATGTGCATCCATCATCTAGACACGAGTGCTGGTGTTGACGACTGACTCGAAGACCTATTAATTCCCCCGAATCTTCCGCCAGACTATGAAATACTTTTGCCATCAAGGAATTTCCCTCAACCCAAACAACCATCGAGTCTGGTTGCCAGTTCTTGCTTGGAAAAACAACAAATGGCCGTCATCACAACATACCTGCCCATTGTGGTGGGGATTGCCCTCCTCATCCGTCTGCTTATGGTCGGACGGAGACCAAAAAACTATCCTCCTGGTCCCCCGACCATTCCCATCCTTGGCAACCTTCACTTGGTATGTGAAACTCGAAGGCTTTTACTGAAAGGGCTGGATGATGGCTAACACCTGATGTCTTGATAGATGCCAACGAAAGATGTTCACCTTCAGTTCGAGAAGTGGGCTCGTGAATATGGCCCCGTCTACAGTCTCATTCTCGGAACCAAGGTCATGGTCGTTCTCTCCGGTGACAGGGCCGTCAAGGACCTTCTCGACAAGAAGAGCCACATGTACTCGCACAGACAGGAGATGTACATCGGGCAGACCCTCTGCTCCGGTGACATGCGCATTCTGATGATGGGTTACACCCCCAAGTGGCGTACCTGCCGCAAGCTCGCCCACTCTCTCCTCAACATCTCTTCGGCCAAGTCCTACGTCCCCTACCAGATGCTCGAGAACAAGCAAATGCTTTACGAGATGATCACCAAGCCCGATGAGTTCCTCTACAACATCCGCCGCTACTCCAACGCTCTGACCACCACCATGGTCTACGGCTGGCGCACACCCACCTACAACGACGAGAAGATGCAGCAACTCTTCGACGGCTTCTCCGAGTTCGCCGAGATCAACCAGACCGGCATGGCCGCCCTCATCGACTTCTTCCCCATCCTGCGCTACCTTCCGGACTTCCTCCTCCCTGCCCGCAAGAAGGCCAAGGAGCTGCACAAGAAGGAACTCGGTCTCTACAAGGGCCACTGGCTCAAGGCCAAGGAGGACACGCTCAAGGGCACCATCACGCACTGCTTCTGCGAGGACGCCGTGCCCGTGCAAAAGAAGGAAGGTTTCAGCGACGACGAAGCCGCCTACATCGCCGGCACGCTCCTCGAAGCCGGCTCCGACACCACCTCCTCCACTCTCTACGGTTTCGTCCAAGCCATGCTTTTGTATCCCGAAGTCCAGCGCAAAGCCCAAGAAGAAATCGACCGCGTCGTCGGCTCCGACCGCCTCCCCACCATGGACGACGAGCCCAACCTGCAGTACATCCGCGCCATCGTCAAGGAGTCCCTCCGCTGGATGCCCACCACCATCATGGGCGCCGTCCCGCACGCTGTTACTCAAGACGACTACTACAACGGCTACCTAATCCCCGCCAACGCCGGCGTCGTCAACAACGCCTGGGCCATCAACAACGACCCCGTCCGCGCCCCCGAGCCCCGCAAGTTCAAGCCCGAGCGGTACATGGATGACAAGCTCTCGCTCGCCGACTCCGCTGCCAACCCCGATCCTTCCAAGCGCGATCAGTTCACTTTCGGTGCTGGCCGTCGTCTTTGCCCTGGTATTCACGTTGCTGAGCGCTCGCTTTTCCTTGGTGTTTCTCGCATGCTGTGGGGTTTGAATATCGCGCCCAAGATCGGTGAGGACGGAAAGGAGATCATTCCCGATCAGGAAAAGCTTACCCAGGGCTTCGTCTGTATGCCCGAGGAGTTTCCCGCGACAATCACACCCAGGGATGAGAAGAGGAAGAAGATCATTGAGGAGGAGTGGTTTGCTGCTGAGAGGGAGTGTCTGGATCCGGAGACGAAGCAGTGGAAGCAGGGCATGAATTGGGTGCCTAAGTTGACTTCTACTAAGGCTTAGGGAGTCTACTGAGAGAGAGGGGTTGTGTTTCGATTCTTTGTTTATACCTTCATGTCTGACATGACAGTTTTTTTTGTTACTTGTTTATTTGAGAGGGATTAAGCCGGAGGAAGAGGATGTTATGATGATATGTAACCGATACCCACAACACATACTGTTTCGGCAAGCAAGCAAGCAAGCGAGTGGGAATAATAGTTTTAGTGTACGAGTAGGATAGGAGATACCAAAGATTTTGAACATCATCTTCCTGCAAGTTTTCTGGTGGCATTTTCACGACTGCTGCAGACCTGTCTCATGCCTGCCTGCACTGCCAACTCCACACTCTACCTTGAAGGAAGGCAGCATTTTATACAACGGAAGGCGCACCCTGTACAGTAGGAGGAAGTCATCACGACGATGGCTGGCGGGCACAGAAGGAGCTCATGAATGTTGAGGAAGTCATTCCCAAGTCGACTGACTGGCTGATTGGTAGTCTGATAGGCCACGAGAAAAGGTGTTTGTAAACCCAGGCCCAGGCTCGCCTAGCTTTTGTAACTTCCTGACAACAATCTGACACTCCGCCCTCAGCCAGTTGATATATCACCTTTCTCGTTTCTGCACGGGTGTGCACCTGCACCCTGAATGCATAATCCTTTTGTGCAGGGTTACATCACATCAACAATGCACTGTGGTCTCCATCGATACTGGCCCCTGCGGGTTCTGCGCAATGTCATATCATGAACAACCGATCACCACTGGACCGAAACAGAAAAGCTTGAAGTCAGCCAAGACTTCAACTTCTCCAAAACTCCCAAGATCCCCGCCCGCTGCGCATTACGCAGTACGTCGAATTTTGCTCCCGGATTCCACATGGGAGGATTCGCGTCCGGCTGACCATCACCGTACGTAGAGTACAGACGCCCACCGCCCACATACCGACCCGACTGAGTTCAATGCATGAAATCACGGGAGCCCTGCCGCTCCGCTTCGGCAAGTTGGATAGATCGGTAGATTGGCGAGACCGGCAAGCAAAGCTCGGTAGGAAGAGGGTAGCGAGTGTAGCTCATCCCACGAATCACCGCGGATGAATACACAACCGGGCACCGACACTGCGGATCAGGATCTAGCCTTTCCCAGCCCTTCCTAGCACTTCCAAGCCCCCTTCCCACTCCTCCGCCGATCACGGTAAGCAATCCCGTGCCGTAGCTCGTACTCCATCTCAACAAGCTCCCCAAACCCATTCAGGTCCAGGCTTCATCCCGGAGTCCCCCAGATGCGGCCGCTCGGCTCCTCCCTGCCCGACTCCAGAACGGAGCCCCAGGAACTTCAAAGGCAGGAGAAGAGGTGGAAAAGGTCTCATTTTTTGGGGACGTCAACTTAGGTCTTGGAGGCTGGCTATGCAATCTTGGCTTTTGGCCGGTTACTGCTGTGCTGTGTGACCGCTTGGCTTTTACAGGCCCTCGCAGGCCTGTTGCATTCTCAAGGTGGTGAACTTGGTGATGATGATGGTCGTTTTCCTGGTGGTGGTGGTGGTGATCATGGGTGGTGTTACAGCAACAAGGATTACAGCAGTCCACAAAAACCCCCCAAACGCCAACTCCCAAAATGGATAAGGTACGTACCAAGTATATCCCACTAAGTACTCCGATTTCATGTACATACCACCTTTCAGACCTTCTTTTCTCCAACCTCCAATTCCTCCAATCTTGTCTTTGACATTGACATTGACACCTGAAGACGCAGCACCCACACACACACAAGTTCACACAAAACACAGCCAACCCACGCCCACACAGCAAAACCTACCGCGGAAAAGCCAAGCGAGAAGAAGCCCCACGGTTTTATGTCTCCGGGCTTGCTGGGGTCAACTGCCGTTCCCCGCACTTAAAGCTATCACAAGCTGTGTCCGCTGTGTCAAGCAGGCCCGGGTCCAGACCGCGGCGATCTTTTATTCTTGGCTTTTTGAACAGCTAGGGCCTGGTGCTTTGAAAAAGGCTTACCCACCGGTCTGGCTCGCCCTGGTTCTGACTCTGGCTTGGGTCTTGGTGCCAGACCGATCAGTTTCACCGAGGATTTCTTCACTGGTCGCTGGCTGGTGGTGCCTTCGGCGGAAGATGCAACGCAACGACGAAGCTATCACGGCTTCACGGCTTCTTTTAACCTCTTTGTCGGAAGTTTATCTGAAGTTGCCCGGTGAGCTGGTGATGGTTGATGACAGTCGGCAAGCTTTCTGCTTTGTGCAAATACTTGTAGGTAGAGCTCACCGTTCGGTGCACTGCAGTTCACAAAAGCATCTCACATGCTTACATGCTAGCGATGGAGACGACCGTTTCTCGGCTCTGGAGAAGTGGAGAGGGATTGTCCAGCTGCATGATTGTCACTGTTGTGCATTCCCTTTCCTTTCCAGCAGATTGGTTGAAACAAGAAAAGCTGAGGCTCCTGTCAAGAACGTCGCAGTCGCACCCGCCCGGGACGGGGACTGGGGGACGGCGGGGCGAGCGGGGGTCTGGCCCCCCCTGGCCCGCGTTACGATGTGGAGACCACCGGCTCCGGGCTTGTCGGTGGACTTCCGAGCTTTGGGATTTGGGGGATCCGGATCCTTTCCTCCTTCTCCAAAAATCTTCCAACTTATCCAAGGATACCCCCTTAAAGGACCGGTCATGGTGGATTGGAGAACCCACTGACACAAAGTCACAAACGCACATTCTCTGCCTCTCTTCTTGTCTGCTGCGCTTGTTGAACGCTGAACGGAGGGCAAAAAGTCCCATCCCACCACCACTCCGATACCTGAAATCCGGGGTTGTTCTCCAAAAGCGAGTGCCCCAGACGGACACGGGATGCGGATGCAAAGAGGGGGACGCTGGCACGCACAGCTAGGAACTGGGAACTGGGAAACGTGTTTTTCGGTTTCCCTTTTCCTTTTCTGATCGGTTCTTCTTGCTTCAACTCCTTGACCCCATCAACAGCATCTCCATCAGCACCTCCATCACCAAACTGTCGGGAACGGGGGTGGGAGACACTGGAGAATATGGGGATCCCGTCCGGATCTTGCATTCCACTCCGCCGGCTAATTTTGAGGCTGTTATAGTTACCAGATTGGGAAGGCCAGAACGTCATGGAAAAAGGCCCAAAAACCATTGGATATCGTGATGAGTTTCTGAACGACTGGCTCGATAATGACCACGTTCCCCGCGACCCCTTTGTTCGGGTCCAGTTCCTTCACCGTCCACCCCTTTTCTGTTGCATGGCATGTAAACAAGGGGAAGTGTAGGATATCTTATGTTTCGTTTGAACCACCCGGCAGTTTGTAGAATTTACTCTGTTCATGATTGTTTAGCTCTTGTTGTCCCTTTTGAGATACCTCATCCTTCTACTGTGCGATGTAAACTCATCATTTTTCTTTCTCTACAATAACAAACATCCGGACACTCAGAGACATCTGGATAAGCCCAAACATCACAACAACAGCAAAGATGGCAGCTCCCCGCACAACCACCGCCCTTGTCATCCCTGAACTCAACGGACATTTTGAGCTTCAAGAAGTCCAGCTCAACGACATTCAACCAGAAGAAGTCCTCATCGAGATCGAGGCTTCCGGAATCTGCCACACCGATCTCTCGTTCGCCATCGGCTTGTTGCCATGCAGACCCGGCGCGGTTTTGGGCCATGAAGGTTCGCATTCTACGTCATTGTTATTCACCTCAAAAAAAAAAAAAAAAAAAAAAAAAAAAACATCCCAACCGAAAATCCCTGTTACCCCAAACCGTTGAACCCCAGATTCTCCTCCCTGAGGCCCCTGACCCTGATCCAGACCACCCGGCCACTACACCCTATGCAACCCCAACCTGAACGCAACACCGAGTGGAAAACACCAAAAAACCATCACCACCCTCACCGCCCCTCCCTCACGTCTCAAAATGCTAACCTAACCCACCGCTTTGCAACCCAGGCGCCGGCAAAGTCCTCTCCGTCGGCACCTCTGTCACCCACCTCGTCCCCGGCGACTCCGTCCTCCTCTCCTTCTCCCACTGCGAATCCTGCGGCCCCTGCTTATCCGGCCACCCGGCCTACTGCCATTCCTTCAACGTGCGCAACTTTTCCGGCTGCCGTCCCTTGCCCGTCCTTCCCGACGGCTCCGTCGATACTTCTTCCCTCAAGAACGGTGACCCGACCGCGGACCCCAGTTTCGCCACTTTCGTAACCAAGGACGGCGGCAAGCCGATTTTCTCGCAATTTTTCGGGCAGAGCAGTTTTGCGAGGCATACGTTGGTGCATAAGAGTTCTTGCGTCAAGGTTCCTCAGGGAACAGATCTGGCGCTTTTCGCGCCCATGGGGTGCGGTATGCAAACCGGTGCTGGGGCCGTTCTCAACTCGCTGGGCGTCAAGCCCGGGTCAAGCATTGCCGTTTTTGGAGTGGGATCTGTGGGAATGGCGGCTGTAATGGCTGCTGCGCATATTGCCAAAGCGAAAACCATCATCGCCGTCGATTTGCAGGAGTCTAGACTCGAACTAGCGAAGAAGCTTGGTGCGACGCATGGGGTTTTGGGCAACCTCAAAGATCTGAAGGGGGAAGTGAGGAGGATTTGTCCGCCGGTGGGAGTGGATTATGCGGTTGATTGCACGGGTTCGGTGGCTGTGATTAAGACCATGATTGATGTGTTGGGAACAAGGGGGAGGGCGGCGACGGTGGGTGCCCCCGGGTTCGGGAACGAGGTGGGCGTGGATGTTATGGAGCATTTGACGTATGGGAAGGAGTATGTGGGGAGTTGTGAGGGGGATAGTTTGCCTAAGGAGGTGAGTTATGATTTTGGTTTTGGGTTTTGGGGTGGTGGTGGTGGTGATGGGTGAGGCCTGGATGGTGGTAGGAAAGAGAGGTGGTGAGGGGAGATGGTGGTGATGAAATTTGCTGACCCGAATGGTGTTACACAGTTCGTCCCCTTCCTCATCGAGCAACACGCCAAGGGCAACTTCCCCATGGATCAGTTCGTCACTTTCTACAATGTCAAGGACTACAAGCAGGCTTTGGAGGATTCGCACAAGGGCAAGGCCATCAAGGCTGTTTTGAAGTGGTAGCGACCGTAGGGACCGTAGGGTTCTAGGGAAAGCGGCACTCGGAGATGGGCTTGGTTGGGTATACAAGTACGAGCGATGAGGTTGGACAAGAAGAGGACGGGACATGTTTTGGGAGAAAGGTAACGGCATCGTGGTGTATGATATACAGGATAAGGAAACGCAACTTCTCACCAGTCTTCATCTATCGAGCGAAGCAAGGTTCCTCCTGGATGGGGCCGCCGGAGGCATACATGCCCGATAGGTAGGTAGAAAGGGTTGGTTAAAGCTTTGCTTGCACACTTATATACGATGGGGGCTTCCATTTAAGCTTCCGCCATTCCCGTGATCTTTTAAGCTTCCTTTGCTCCTCGAGCTTCTCGAGCTGAGAGGCCGTGCGCATCACATCCACCCTGGATCATACCTCATCTCCAAGGCCCTGCTACACTCCGTTATTTACGACAAAACCTTCCGGTCCGGTAGATTCTCCCGGTCATGATCCAATCGCAGAGCGTTAGCAGCCATTCAACCCGCCAAAGTATACTTTAATGGAGTTAAAATGTTGAGAGATGGAGGAAGAAAGAGGGGTTAAGTGCCCTGACCACATCACTCTGACGTGACTTTGACCTCTCAACCTCCCCTCTCGCCCATGCGTCTCCCTTACCCTCCATTGTCCCCCTGTGTTGGCCGTGTTGGTCGAGAGTTGTTAAGGCAACACAAAGGGGATATCGCAAATGCCCTTCCCCTTCCCTTCCCCTTCATTTAATCACTGCATCTTACACTCCTGCAGTGACTTGCTTCCTTGTGTAACTGCATCTCGTACACTCAAAACACTCCCCTCTTAGTCACTTACATACATACAGACGACACAGTGCAGAGCAAACATTCAAGATGACCATCCTCACAAAAGCCGGCACCGTCCTCCGCCGCACCGGCACCACCAGAGTGGTCCCAGGAATAGCAGCCTGCTACAAGTCCATCAGCACCCACGTCCCCTTCCCCGCCGGCATAATCGACACCCTCCAAATCTCCCGCCACATCTACGAACAAGAAGGTTTCGTTCCCGAAAAAGTAACCGACTCCTACGCCGTCACCCCCGCCGAATTCGCTCTGCGCACCACCGCTCCTCACACCTCCGCCGCCAGCGCCGGCGGGGGACTGAACCACTACCACGGCCTGTTATGGTCGCACTGGCACCCCGGTCCGACGGCAGGAGTCGAGTACCAAGCCCGTCAATTCTCCGGTTCGTTGAGAAAAAATTATGCGGCCGTCTACGACCCGTCCATCTGGGACTGGGGCGACTTCAGTCACATACAACCGGACCATCAAGTTCCTCCGCGCCCGATCATGCCGGGGGATGAGGATTACGATCCGGTGACGATTAATGATATGCCGACGCACAGCGAGGCGAATGTGAAAGCTGACAGGTCGGATATCGATCCTTTAGTCGGCCACGGCCCTTTGTGGTCGCACAGACACTACCACAGCTCGACGGCATACCAGATCCGGCAGTTTTCTTCCTTTATCTTGGGAAAAATAAGCACGGCAGCGGTGAAGGACCCGTCTATTTGGGACTGGGGATTCTTCAGTCATGTGCAGCCGGACCATCCAATCCCGCCGCGGCCTATCTTACCCGGGGATCCGCATTATGATCCGGTGACGATCAACGACATGCCGTCGGAGAGCGAAGCGATTGTCAAGGCTGACAGGGCGGATATTGATCCGTTGCCGATGGGGTTGCACAAGGTTATCCTTTTACCGGTGGGGGAGGCGATGCCCGGACAGACGGAGAGCGAGATGGATGTGCGAGCGGATAGGAGCTCGATGGAAGAAGATCCGCTGAGGGACAGGATGGGTTTTCGGGATTATGGACCGCTGATGGCGGCGGCGAGGATGACGGAGCAGGAGATCAAGAAGGATATGGATAGGGATATGTATGGCATGAGGGAGAGGTTTTATGAGGCTAGTTCTACTAGTAACTTCAGCGGGGGAGAGATGGAGAGTACGTATAAGGAGATTCACATCAGGGAGGATCGGTTATTTATGGAGGATTTTGGGGAGGAGGATGAGAGTCTGGGGACCAGCTTTGGAGAGGGAGAGGGTACGGAGGGATATGAAGGGGAGAAGGGGTATTTTGGAGAGGAAGGACCGGCGTTGAGGAGGAGGTATGGGATGGAAGAGGTGGTGGGGATGGATAAGAGTGCTGAGGAGATGGAGTTGGAGGATGCCATGTTGCTGCATTTCACGAGGTTTCGTTGAGCCGTTGATGGTATCTGTCGGGTGATTTTGGTTATGTGTAATGGGTTGGATGTGTCTGGTGAATTCTTGCGTAAACACTTGTAACACTAGTACATAGCTTGAACATGTTGATGATGCCCTCCGATAGGAGATGGACAAAAGAGCTTGGATCGCAACTCCTTACATCGAGTCTCACCTTGACACCTCGCTTAGAGTCTCCCTCATCCACACTGATGCCGATCCACGTGGACTCGTGGGACAGGCATCATATAAAAAGGACAAACGAGTTCTGGGACGATGTTCATAAGAACGTTCCATGATTGCCGTAGCAATCAATTGGAAACCCCCTCATAACAGACCCTGCGACCCCTGTCTCTCAAAGACCCGGGTGTTTGGCTGCCTCTACCCGAGACACATCACACGGCACACATGCACAAACCAACGTCGAAGGAAAACGCCCCTTTTACCGCCAGGATGGAAGCGACGGTTTAGGATGGAAGGCTAAGGGACGACGCCAGGGACGAAGCCAAGGATGAAGGTTTACCGTGCCTGTGGAATGCCAAACCAAATGCCGGCACGGAATGCAGCGTGGATCCTGATCGTCGTTCACAAACGCTCTTGGCCTGCCAAGGGCGCGCACTGTCAACCAGTGAGCTGAGCCGTCAGTGCCGTCCTCCGAGCAACTGAAAAAAAAAAAGGCATCCATAGATCGGCAGGAGAAATATAGTGGTGATCGGCCTGGTGATAATCACAGCTTTTCCCGAACGAAGGACGTACAAACGCCTGAACCCTCTCTTGCCAAATGAAGAGAATATCATACCGGGAACATGAAACGCAGCTTGTTTCTGTTTCTCGGGCGGGCGCTCACCGTCAATTGGACGAGTGTTTCTTCGCTTGCACACAACCAGATGTCGTGCAACTGGGTATGGGTATTGCAGTGGGTAAGGGTGCAAATTGGGTATGAGAAAGATTGTGATGTTGCTCTGTGAAATTGCATTGCCCGCGGTGGCCCTTTCAAGTAGAAGATTTCCGCTGAAGAAATTCTTCTCTTCGAGATTTGAACCTATGAAGCGTACATCGTGTACTTGAAAGTTGCAGGTCAACTTGTTGCAGGCCAACTTGAACAAGCGAGCGACGTATCGTGAAGCACAACACAGCCACCAGCACCATGACGCCGACTGCGACCGTCTTTAGCGTGGCGACCGCCGTTCTCGGTCCGTTGACGACGACATTCACACCACCACCAGCATGCACGGTAGCAGTAGCTGCGGTTGAAGGGAAGTTCCTTGGATTGGGTGGAAAGGTTGCCCCTTCCGGCTGGCTCGGTCAGACATGCTCGAAAGGYGGTCCGGTTGACGACACGACCTGCTGGCCACCAACTTCCAGTGGAGCGGAATCCAGGACAAAAGCGTTGGACGGATGGGGATACTACTCGCCGGGTCTGCACTGTCCAGCCGGTTATGCAACGGCATGCTCGGCGACAGGCAGTGGTGGAAAGTCCGACTTTGCTTTTCAGTTCGCGCCAGGCGCCAAAGAGACGGCAGTTGGATGCTGTCCAAGGTAGGCCACCCTTGATCTGCTCTCGGGTTAGCGGTGTACTAATACGACGTAAAGTGGCTATCAATGCAGCAGCGTCGACAATGGCCAAACATGTGTCATGGCAGCCACGTCGACAGAAGTCGAGTATGTAACGTGCGACAAATCGAACACGGCTGATCTGGCCACCATGACGATACCAAACGAGAAGGCAAAAGTCGCGGATTTCATGTTCTATGCTCCGTTAATTCAGATCAACTGGCAAAGCTCCGACAGACCGACCGAGACCAAGTTTTCCGGGACACGATCCCTCTCTGTTGATATTGAGACCATGTCGACATTGGCCACAGCAGGAGACGCGCCATCAGGCGTGGCTTCCAGAGTTGCATTCCCATCACAGAGTGTTGTTTTCGAAGGCTCCGAAGATTCGGACAACCCGTACGGCCCTGATAACGGAGCTTCCATGGGCAACAAAGACAGCCCTAAACCAGTCAGCCTCTCAACTGGGGTCAAAGTCGGCATGGGCGTAGCGGGCGGCGTCATGGCCGTGGCCATTGTTGCCATAATCTTCATCTGCGCTTGGAGACGACGAAAGAACCGGATAGAGGAGGAAGAGTTTGATCGCATGTATGGCATGAAGAATGTGGGATCCAGCACGGCGGACCTGAGGCACGAGGAGATTCCGGGCTGGCACCGGGGACCAACGAGACGACAGCCGCCGCCGCCGATTGATCCATTCCGCAGTAGTGGTGTTTCCGAGCTGATGGCACCACCTGCGCCGTATCATCCCCCACCGGCATATCGGTAGTTGAGCAGAGCGAGGTAAAAGCTGTCAATTGGACATGTTGTTGTCGTCCATCGAGCAGGTCTGGTGTTTGGGCGTGGGTGATAGGTGCTCGAACGGCACGTGGCGATGATTTGATAGTGTTTGATACCAATTTTGTTTGTAATGATGCACAAAATATTCGTACCCTCTCGTGATTCTGCCCAAAGACCATGCGAAGAGAGGTTGATGAGGTCGAAGATGGTTTGAAGACTCCGACTGTAGCATTGGAGCACGGGCCACACTTCTTCTGTGGACCTTCTGCTGACAATGCAGTGCCAAGACTGCAACCCCCCAATCGACCCCATTGCGCGTATGTCATCAGAGGACTGGAGCCGTCAACGGGAACAGTGTCACACCAACCCAGAGCTCCAAGTTTCGAGTTTCTCAGAGTAGCAACTCTAACATTTTTTTTACATTTCGAAGCTTCAGCATTTCGTCGCGACACCTCAGCTTGGGCAAGTGGAGCTCCACACTCGGCCAGAACATACATATCCACACACTGCAATGATACCATGTCGACGGAATCGACCCGCCCGTTGTTGCTGCCGCAGAACCGCAAGCTACGCCATCTACGCGGCATCTACCTGAGGAACCTCGCCTTCACACGCCAACGCGGACGAACCATTGACGATGCTGCTCTTAACAAGACAGCTGGGAAGCTCGAGGCTTTGCGCCAGAGACCAGACTTACACCATACCCTATCATCAGAGGACCTACGCCCACCCGCTCTCAGACGCCGAAGTACCCTTCTGGCCAACGCCGACCCCGCCACACGACAAAAGAGCTTCGAAGATACTTTTGCCAGCAAGCTTGCCGATGCCTTCTTTACCCTTCACGTCGACGGTCTACAAGATCCCATATACATCAGCGAAGTTGCTGAACGAGCTACGGTGCGCTTATCATGATAACCTCTCACAGATGACCCACGCTAACTACGTATAATCAGAATTTCAACTTCCGTCTATTCGAGCTTGCCGACCTGGACTCGACGATAACCCGATCTCCCCAAGTAACAGTCCGAGTATGGACCAAACGACAAGACCAATGGAGTCTCCTCCTCGAAGACGAAGTCGACCTCCGCGCCCTCAACTGGCTTGGCACCCTTCAAAACGTCCACTTCCCACCCAACAGCCTGGTCTTCCACATGATAGACGGCATCTACTCCCTCGAGCTCTCCAACAAATACCCGCCACCCAAAAAAGAAGTCACCCCCTTACCAACATCCTCCTATAACGTTCTCATGCGCCTAGCGACCCTCAACAATTCGATCCAAGACGCCCTAGCCACCCGTGACGCCCTCGCCGCGCAAATCAACGACCTCCTCGCCCAGGAAGATGATAACCAAAAGGGCGTGGGAACCCTCGCCGAAGCCGAAGAGAAAGTCAAGCTAGCCTCCAAATACCTCTCCCTCCAAAAACGGGCCGTGGCCGCCGCCAAGAAGCGCAACGACGACCTGCGTGCCTCCATCACCGCCCGCAAAGCCGCCATAGCATCTGGTCTCGCGGTGCAGCGCAAAGCAGAAGAAGACGTTCGCTACGCGGCCGGCGAGCCCCTCGCGCAATCTAAGGCCCTCCTCTCCTCCGTCCGCGACCAAATCCGCGGCCAACGCCGACGCATCTGCGAGGACTTATTGACCATCTACCGCATCCAACCAATCCCTCCCCCGACAGACCCGAAAGAGCAGAAAGAGCATGATCCGCTTTCCTTCCAGATTTGCTCTTTGCCGCTGCCTAATACCCTTCTTGATCCGACGGTGTCCTTTACTTGTCGTAGTCATGGTCACAAAGAAAAATACCCCCACGAAGAAACCCTGTCCGCCTCCCTCGGTCTCGTCGCCCTCCTCGTCCACCATCTCCAGCTTTACCTCTCCGTCCCGCTTCCTTACCCAGTAAAATGGCACGGCTCCAGATCGACTATTAGAGATGATATTTCCAATTTTCCCGTTAACCCCAACGCCTCTTCGTTCTCCTCTCACGCTTCCCAATCTTCTCGCTCCTCGTATTCATCCACCAACGCCTCATTCTCCTTGGGAGAAGAAACAGACCCAAACAGGGAATTCCCCCTCTTCCTACCCAAGGGAGGCAGCACAGCCCAATACCGCTTTGAATACGCCTGGTTTTTATTGAATAGAGACATCGAAGTACTCTGCTGGAGCCAGGGACTGAAAGTGGTGGATATAAGACACACGCTGCCGAATTTGCAGTGGTTGTTGATGGTTTGTAGTGCTGGGACGGAGGAGGTGCCTGAACGAAAAAGGGGAGGGGTGAGGGGGTTGTGGTTGGGACGGATCAGGGGGAAGGTGGTGGGAATGGGGATGAGGTTTGATGGTGTTGATGGGAGTGTGGATGGGAGTGTTGATGGGAGTCAAGCGGGGAGTGTCAATGGAAGTGCTGCTGGAAGCCAAGGAGGGGATGAGAGAAATGGAAGCAGGAGGGGAAGCACAGACAGCGATGCCACCATCACTTCAAACACGCCGCGAGTGAGGACTGGTGGTTTAACCATCGGTAACGCGAAGGGTACCAAAACCAACGGGACGGCAGCTAGATCGCTGTCTAGATCACCGTTGGCGCAGTTACCGTTTGATGAGGGATTAACGAAACTCACACTGAGAACAAAGGGGTTGAGGGAGAGTGCAGCTCGGTGAAACGGTGAACGTCAGCTCTGCTCCGTTACCAGAATGCTACGGGCTGGCTGGCTGGCTGGCTGGCTGGGTTGGTCGGTTGGTTGGTCGGTTGATGATGGTTCAAAGAGGGGAGTTTTACGCAGTTTTACGGCAAGCGATGAGTTGCGTTACGCTAATGAGTATGTATGGATGGGCTATGATATGATGTGATAATGAGAATGAAGAGCGATGATTTTGGACTGATTTATTTTACGAAGCACCCACCGGTTAGAGAAAGAAAGATAAGGCGAGGATGAGGTTAGCGTTGCATGAATGCATGGTGATGTCTTTTTGTTTCTCCTATTCATTCTTCACGTTCACAAATCTCGAGGTCGTCGTGACTATTGTATGGGTATGGGTAAAAAAGTGTGTGGTGTGGTGTCAAGGAACACTCGATCTCTAGCTTCATGGAAACGAGTTCGTGAACTACACAGTACGCCGTTTCGCTCTTTATCCGAACGTTACTCAACCACCTGACCTCAACACACCATATGTAATACACATAAAAGAGCATACCGGTGTATCGTTGATCCTTTTATTCGTTGTTGATATTACAAGCTTCGTCCTCGCAGCGGGTGAAGTTTCGTAAGTGGGTTGCAGGTATAGTTGTTGACATGGAGGAACGGGAAGTTATGGTACTGTAGAAAGGACACTTCTTCATCTTCACTATCAACTTCACTTTACCAAGGTAGCGTCATGCGGAAATTTCTCGAACCATTAAACATTTCTCTTTATAAGTCCTAATGTTGATACTACTCGATGCCTTTGTTTTTTTCCCCAAAGCCATGCTTCCATAATGAGTTTTCCGAAACCGTACAAAATACAACTACAAATATATGTAAGTAGTAACCATGAAGAAACTATTTCACTGATTACAAAGTCGTCTAGCGTAGGTATACTAGTTGCGAGATACTAGTAAATGGTATATCCATCCCTTTCCTTTCCTTCCCCTTCTTTCCTAACTTGCTTCAACCAACGAGCGCTCAAAAACAACTGTTAACACGCTCTGTTTTTATCCTGGTTTCAATCGAACCAAACCCAACCGCTTGCTCTCAAACTGCACGCTAAATCAGAAAAACAGCCCCTTCTTCTTCTTCTTCTGCCCCTCCATCCCCTTCAAAATATCATCAAACGTGCTTCCGCCATTACTGGGCATCGGCGCCGGTTGCGCCACCTGCCTAGGAGGTGACTGCCTCGGTGGTGACTCCCCCCTTCCCAATGGACTAGGACTGACGCTCGATCCGGGATATTGTACAGACTGGCCATTCATACTCGCGATCGATCCCCTAGAAGGATCTCTATACGCCGCGGGCGGTGCGCTTGACCTCCCATCATTATACCCCTGCGACTCGCCAACGCTCAAGTTACCGAGCGCAGCAAGAGTCTGGGCGCTGCCAACGGAACTAGCGCGATGGCCATGGGCGGCTTGGAACCCGTTGGAGTTGGAGGAGTCGGGACGGTCACCTCCGGAAGGGATGTTGGCGGGAGTAGAAAAGACGCGGGAGCTGCGGTCTTGGCCACCTCCGGGAGCGAGAGATTGCATGAATTCTGCTTCTTGTTGAGACGAGGGGCCATTGGGGCCGAACTGGCTGAAATCGAGCGGCTCGAGGCCTATGGCGATACTAGATCTATAGGCTGAGACCCCGCGACTTGCTGGTGATCCCGTCCGTGGACGGAGGTGAGGAGAAGTGGGTTCGGAACCGGGAGTGCCGCCGCCTACGTAGCTGCTTTGTGGTCTTGAGCTGGAACGTTGGTGGCCGGAGGAGGAGAAGGGGTCGTTGTCTTGGAATACCGGGCGGGGCGGTTCCAGGGGGGTGATGCCCTCGCCCATGGCGGCGGCAGCGGCGTCGAGGGGCTGGTTGATGGCGGCGGCGGCAGAGGCGGGGAGGAGAGCGGTCTCCCATTCCTTGGCTGCCAGCCAGCAGTGCGAGCGCATGTAGATGCCTTCGACGGAGAACATGACCACGTCCGCGGACAGCTCGACGATGCCTTGACCGTTGTTGGTCTGGTACCACATTTTGCGGACTTCGCCGGCGTCTTCCATCCAGGGCGGGTTGCCCTGGGGAGCTTCGCAGAGAAAGTACTCGACTCCTTCCGTCCAGTGAAGACGTGGGGCGTCGACGACGAGCATGGGCAGGGATTGCAGAACGACGTAAAGGAAAAGCCAGTAGCCAACGCGCTGGTTGGCGATGTCGGAAGGGTTGACACCCTTGGCCTCCTTGTACTCGAACTCCTTGAAGGCTTGGAGGAAGGGGAGCTGTAGTGAGTCGGTGTCGATGTTGCGCGACTTGATGAGCATGAGCAGCAGCTCGTTGGAGGCCAGCTTGCGGTTGAGCTTGGCCCGCTTCTTGACGTCTAGTTCACGGTAGTTCTCGTGGATGGCGGTCATGGAGGGGATCTTGGGGCAGTCGAAGGGGATGGGCGGCAGGACGGGTGGAGAGGAGTGGTCGAACTCGCTGAGCATGGTGCGCAGGGCGGAGCGCATCAGGAAGAGTTCGTACTCGAGCTCGTTGGCATTCTTGGCCTTTTCCCTCTCGGCCTCGGCTTCCGCGACACCGTCGTCAAACTTTTGGTCGATAACACGGGGAGTGATGGATTCGCGGTCGACGAGCAGGTCGTACAGCGCACAGCAGTCGGAGTAAAGCATCTTGAGGCATTGGCGGTTGAGACCACTCTGGGAGAAGTGGTTCTTCTTGCTTCGCGCCTTGGGTGGCCAGCTGCCAAACAAGTCCTTATAGTAGCTAAGAACAAAGGTGCGCATTTTGCCGAAAGATTTTTGCCATTCCTTGAAGTTCAAGTGCTTGGCCTCCTCACTGGATGTCGAGCTGCCAATGCCAGCAAACAGGGAAGGGAACTCGAAGCTCTCGAGACGAAGGTTGGCGTTGGCCTGTCTGTTGGTGAGATCCAGATACGCGCGCTCAAGCCTGTTCCTGGTGCTGACCGAAACACTCTTATAGATGGGTAGCTTGAGATCCTGAATGGACTCGTACTTGCCCACAGCGTGGGTGAAGGCTTCGTTGTAGAGAGTCCATGACCGCATGTGCTCACCCAAGATGATAGCCTGAATGGTCTTCTCGCGGCTGCCTCTCACATCCGAAACGCCAAACTGGTCCAAGAAAGAGTTGAAGGCCGCATCGACTTGTTCGCCAAACGTTGATCCGTCATGGTTTCTGAAGCCCAAGTTCTTGAGCAGGGCAGCCACTTGAAGGAGTGTCGCAAACAATGTCGGGTATGTGTTTGTGGCAATAATGGGCTGGCTGGTCAATAGAGCAAACAAATTCCTTGCAGCGACGAGACTGTCAAGGTTCGTATTCTCGAGCGGGAGGTACAGATGTCCGTCATTCGGGTTGGCGCCGTAGGCTGATGGCGGTGGTACTGGTCGCCTGTTGGTGGCATCGTCGACTGTGAGAAGGCTGCCGGCGGCACTAGCTTTGCGGGCGTTGTTGAACCCGGTAATCTCGGACAGCAATAGTTGCGACGAGCTGACTAGGTAATCGTGGACTTTGAATGATGGGCCACGGCCACTTGTTGGAGGATGGAGGTAGATGAACAGGTTTCCAGATTCGTTCCATAGTTCCGGTACCTGTATAGGTGGGTAAGGTGAGTATAGGTGACGGAAGACAAGACACCGACGGGAAGTTGTATCGGGTGCCACGGATGTAACCAGGGGCACGTCATACCTTTTCACCATTCAGGAGGTTCGCAGTGCTGTAATCGGCCTTGCTGTCTGGCGCAACAATCCAGGCGGCATTGCTGTCTCCCTTGTTGACCTCGGAGTTGGACCTTGATCGGCCTCCGAACCAACTCCTCCTCTGCTTGTGCTTTTGTGCTGTCGGACCGCTGTCATCGCTGCCGTTGGAATGTGTTGATGTTGGCCTCGAGTCTACCGAAGTGGAAACGATGCGCGGTGGTTCTGCTGAGGGGGTGCGATAATGTGCTGGAGGTTGGCTGGAAGTGCTGCGGCCGCGCGAGTGGCCGGCAGAGGATGTTGGTGAGCTGTTGCGGGGTGGTTGTTGTTGATCTTGTTGTTTCTGGAGACGGTTAGGTGGGATGGCAGCTCCCGGCGGAGGACCTTCGGCCGAGACACTGCGGGACCCGGTGCCGGGCCTTGTTGCGGGGCCGAGAGAGGTGGAGGGGTTCGTCTTTTCTAGGGGCATTGTCGACGCTCGGACTTTGTGTTCTAGGAGCCAGGTTTAGGGGATGGTTAGTTGGGAGATATGAAAGAGGGAAAGATGGATCGGCAAGAACTAGAAAAAGACCAGAAAACACACCTGTTTGTAGGGACGACAAAGGAGGGGAGCTATTAGCAGGATTCCTACCCAATCCATCGGGTGACGAATAGTTGGCGGCCGGGTCATGATATATGTTCTTATTATGGGCGGCGCTGACACTGGTTGCTTGCTGCGCCCCTGGATTGGCGTAATTGGCGGCAGTGACCGGGGTCATGGAAAGGAGGGGATTGGCAGTCACTGGCCGTTGTTGCTTGTGCAGCTTGGAGGCTCCAGTGGTACCTTTTACCGCAGTACCCTGCTGATCTGCGTCTGCTGGTAAGAAAAATGATGGAATCAGCATCGAAAGGCGGGACTTGCGCCGTTCTTTTTTCGGCTCCTGGGATCCCCGGTCGACGTCTGTTGGTGATCTTTGGCTCGCTTTGTTATCCGTTGTTTTATTGTGGATGCTGCTGCTCCTTGAACCAGCAACACTGGTGTTCGCTGTCGAGATACCGCTTTCCCGGTCGGTGTCTGGAGAGGTCGTCTCGCTGCTAACAATGGTCGGTGTCGTCTCGGAGTCTGGTGTAGGTGGTAGTTGGACCACGGTGGGCTCTTGTATCCCCTTTTCCTTTCCACTTTCCCTCCCGGCGCTCGAAGTATTGTAAGGACGAAACGATGAGAGATGTAGTGAGAGGGTGCTCTTTCGGTGGAGGAGCTTGCGCTGGGTTGGACCGGCGTCCGCACTCGGAGGGGCCATGTCGGGCAACACAGGCGACACAGGTGTCCGGTATGAATACTGATAGTGGTAGTGATACTGCGGCGGAGGCACAGCGTAGACGGGAGGACCAAAAGTTCTGCTTCCCATCTTTTCCTGTGGAAAAGGGCGTCGTCGCCCAGCCTTATACAAAGACGTCGCTATTCCGGCAAAGAATCTCCCTCCCCTTATTGCAAGGGGGCCGGCACAAACGGGGGACCACCTGGCCGTGGAGTCGTCGGGGTGCTGCGTTGCCGAGAACCACAATGCGGTTCAAGTGGATCGTGATACGAGATGTTGGTGGAGCGAAGTGGCGGGTATTGGTGTTTCTGGGGTATTGGAATTAGAAGAGGAAGTCGATATGACGAAGATTACCGGTATGAGGAGGATGATCAACCAGTCCAAGGTAGCCTCAAGTTTCTGGAAAGAAGGAGGAAGGCTATAAACGGAGGTGCGTACATCAGCAGGACGGGACACACGGAGATATCAGTCCTTCAAGTGAAGGGGTGCCAACAGGGGACAACATCGGACGGAAAAAGGGACGACGGGTACAGGTACTGTTAGTGCTACTGTCTGCATACCCCATTTTGCACACCACCTCGACGGGTACGGGTACAGCTTGACAACATTGCAGGGTCAGTCCTCATCGGAAGAGACATCGGCATCTACATGGCTTGACATGCTGCAGCAAGTGTTGACAGACTTCCATGACAGCTACATGATAGTCTACATAGTACATACAGTATATCCCTACAACGAAGATCTCGAATTTGTTTCAGAACCGACATGTCCAGCTGCCAATGGGGCGATCGGCCTGGGCTGTGGTTTGATGTTCTGGTCATCAACCACTTTAACTTCCCTCGGACAAACCTCGAGAGGTACTTGACATATCATGTGCTCCGCCGTATAGCGCCGTATACGCAGTGTTCCGCGTGGCTTTCTCCTATTTGGGTCTGACAAATCCCATAGCCCGTGCTTGACCGTGGCCTCGCATGTCTTCGTTGGTGACACAGGATGCCGTATCCATAGAAGCCACTCGGGGTCCTCCGACACACTCGCCGCCTCATCGGATCCTTGTGGTCTTGCGCGCTAGAATTCTCGAGTGTTTGACGACATCCTTTGGGGGATCAAAAAAACGGGTTCAACGGAAGACAGGCTGCGCATCATGGACTCTGGATAAACGTCATCTCTTGAAAGGGTCCGGAGAGTGCATTTTTAGCGTCGCCCTCGTCTATCGATAATGGCGGGGTTACATGCAGAAGAAGCTCCGCTGGGGTGCCTTTCAGGGGGGGCAGAGGGTTAGGGATGGTGGATGCATGCGTGGATGCAGGGGTAAATCTTGTCACCCGCACCGGCCGCCCGTCCGCTGTTTTTGTCACTTGCAGTAGCCGTTGTCAATAGAATGCAACATTGTTCGCATGTTTCAACCTCTTCTCGGTCTTGCTCTTGATTTGTTCACTGTATCTTTCGCAAGCCTCTTGGATTCTTGGATCCTCTTTCAACGAGAAAGCTGGAGACTTTGTCCTTTGCGCAATAAAATACGAGATTATAGGCCTCATCCATGTCTTCTGCTCCACCAAGATTGAGAAGAAAGCCCGAGCCCCTGGACGCCCCCCATTGCGGCCCTTTCCGTCGTCGTCAGCAACATCCGGGGAAAGCTGAAAAGGTACACGACATTCCGAAGCACTGCCACTGCCACGCCCGTCTGCCACGTCAAAAAAGCTTCCCAAAAGAGAAGGCCTGAGTGAATCTGTACTTGAGGTTAGGCACATATGCTGCTCCTATGTTTAAGTCAAAGTACCCGATATCCCGAGCCAGCGGACGGGAACCAACCAATTCACCCACACGGCGGGCATGCATGCGGAAGCTGTACGTGTAATCCCGCTAGACACTGGCGTACATTTTCAAACGACATTTCCAGCAATATCTCGTTCCCTGGGTCCGCTTGGTAACGAGATGGCAGCATTTCATTCCCCAATCGTGCAAACCCAAACTCCAGATTGCTCCCCGAGAACTTGTGAACCCTGGAGTCTTCGGACCTCACTTCAACTCCATGGTCACCTCTTCACCTTACCGGAGCAGTCAAGGCTCGATAAATCGATCGAAATAGCCATGAGCTTTCATTCATTCACACTACCTAAAAAGACCCACCTCGCTATCATCCCGGCAATACGGCTCCGTTATACGGTGGCGCTAGAACAGCTAGAAGGAAGCTAGAGAAAAAGCTCCCCCCGTTACGCCTCATTGTCCCCCTGTTCTGTTAGCGCATTCGCGCTCTTCGCCAGCAAAGGGACAGGGGGCATAGAGGTACCTCTAGCGTAGGTCTATTTTCGGCAACAGGCCCGTTGGTTCTTCTGCCTCTTTCACGCGAGACCGCGGATGATCACCAACACCAAGTCACCAACCCCAAAGCCATCGTGCATATAGTTGCCCGTGTTCCCGTCGCGATCCTGCTCCACAAAAGGAAGGTTACCGAGGGGCGAGTATCATTTGATCCTTCGACTTTTACTCTCCAAGGAGGAATTACATGATCGGATTTACACGAAGTCTGTCTGCGACTCTACGAAGTTGTCAAGGTCCATGAGCTTTTCCTTTCTCAGAGAGCTGGTTCTTGCGCTTACAGAGGTCCTTCGAACGGAACTTTTTGATACCTACCGTTGGGTGCAGTCAGGCACCCGAATCTCAACATTTTGCACATCTTAAGCGGAAGATCGGGAGCCAACACACCTATCGTCTGCACGGGGAATCAGACAGACAGACAGACAACCCACAGACTAACCATCAGCCAACCACGTGTAACATGGAATCAACCATTCGCCCACTGAAACCTCGAAATCTATAATGGATACACCACACGCTGCGCTTAAACCCACTGCATACGCGAGGGGATGGAACCGCCCCAACCGCCCTTCCTCGCCCTAGAACAAAAAGGGGTTAAAGGGTGACCAAAATTGTGTGGTGTGCAAGTCCAGAGCGGGTGGTGGGTGACTTCAACTTCAACTCCTGCTTTTGATTATGCTTCGCCTTACCACTACGGCACTACCTACGGCGTGGACAGGAGGTAGGAGGTAGGAGGTAGCGGCCGGGACACACAACATAAAGACCTCAGCCTCCTCCTCATCCTCATCCTGCTGCTGCTCTCAAAAGCGCTAACCTAACCACGCCTCTTTGATGCTTTTGACTGATTATTAGCAGAAACCGGATGAGAGAGTGTTGTGTACCCGCGCTTATAAGCTTTGGGATTTGGGGGGGTGACAAAGCGGGAAGGAGTGGAAAGCTAGCGGGAGGCGCAGGTGAGTTGTTAAGCCTGCTGACCCTAAGAGAAGAGCCACGATAAAGATGTTGCCTGTCGTGCTGCCTGTGTAAGTTGACGCCGATCCAAGAAAGAAATTGACTAGATAGTAAACGCCGAGGTGGGATGTCACTTGATCACTTGATCAGTTACGTTGTCGACTATATCACTGAATAGCCCAGCTTCAACATCGCCTTATCCGTCCGGCCGGCTATCATCCTTCGTCTTGCTGCCTATCCACTTGCTCTATTTATCCTGTCCACTAGCTTCGATGAACGGGTGGTGGTAACACATCAGATATCACGGGCGAGCCGCAATAGCGAAACTCAACGTACCAAAAGCCTGACGAACTATCTACCCACATAAACTGCTAAAGAGAGAACTAGGTATCAGATTGTAAGACAACATGAAAGTTCCGACAAAAGTAGTCAACTCAGTCGTAGGGCAGCCAACCAGGGGCAACTACGGCAAAAAAAGAGTTTACATCAGCACAACTTGAGTTTTCCTGTTTCACGAGCCACTGCACAAACCTAGTAATTCCAATCGTTGATGCCAGTACGAAATGAACACAAGCTCGGATAAAACGGTCCAGCATCATTACAGAATCGCTGTTTGGTTTGCTTCCTTGTCATGTTACGCTCTTCCTTTCATCTACCGGGCTACCGGCGCTGTTGCGTCCAACTTCATCATACTCGGAGGAACTCTCGGGTGTCTAGACATGGATGGATGTTTGTTCTGTTGAATTATAGAGGTGGGATTGTGAATATTAGTGATAGACAAACTCTCATGAGCCACGGTAGGTATAGGTACCGGAACTTTGCACAGACAGTACAGAGAAAGAGGTGAAGTGAAGGTGGATCCTGGCGTGCCTGCACGGACAAATTGGCGCCTATTTGGGAGACATAAAGAAAGCTATCTTTTGTCCAGTTGTTTGCTTATGGGTAGTATCACCATCTCAACCTCTCCAACGAAACGCCTAACCTCGTGTGTTGCGAGCTACGCATCGGTATGCAGTTTGATTTACCTTTCCCCCAGTGTTTCCCAGTCGTGCCAGTGCCTATCAGCCGTTGGTGTCACATACTTTGCCCAATCCTTTCAATCTTCTCAGCCCCAACCATAATCTGGATGATCTACGCGTGTGATGGCAGGACTCCTACCTATCCCTGGACATATGTACTTGGTATTGTTGGCTGTCAAGCAACATCAGGTATTTACCCAGAGTCAGTTCAGTTCACTAATCAGATTGTTTTTGTATGCCTTGTGAACAAAAGCCACAAGTTTCAAACCAACAACCAGTCACAAACCATGCCGGCAACCGCTCAACCGAGGGGTCTCAAAATTGTTTTGGTGGATCAGTTCCATATCGAGGCATTCTTTGAGGCTCCAGGAAATGCACCTCTTAACTTGACGCCTACTTGGCACAGCATCCTTCGAAGAGCAAATTGGTTTGGTTGGTGCTGTAGTTCCCAGGGCCTTAGGGTACCTCTAGAGAGAGTCATTAGGTCAATTCAACACGTTGAAGGAGGAATACGCAATGCGAGTTTACGATTATGCCTTGGGATATGCCTTGGATGGATGAACTTGACTTTCGAGCCTTAGCCAGCAGGGTAGCCAGGCAGTCAGCCCAATCCCGGCCACCCTGTCCACTCCGACCACTCCGACATGGTTTCCGTCTTGTTGGGAAGCCAGTCTGAAGCAAGTCACTCCAAATACCCGCATTGGCCTCTCCTAGGTTGCAAGGTCGCACAAAGTTTCCATCGAACCAGTTACACAGCCCATCCGTCGGGTAAGGCGAGGAACTCGCAGTGATAAGTCCGAGACCGAGTGTTGGTTAAGACCGAGTGTTAAGTCGAGTGTTGAGTATGAGTGGCGAGTTTGGGGTGAGATAGGATTACAGTCAACAAGACTACAGACCAATTGAGGGATCCTCAACGAGTCGAGTCCGAAGTGACGATCCCTCGGAGCCTGCCAACCGGCCTGGCTGCCTGATAAGGATCGACACGTATACCAGTTACAAGCAGAGCACGACCGAAAGTTAAAACTGCTCGGCTGAGCCTCAGATGACCTTTTTCTTCCCAACGATGCTGACCGAGACGTGGAACCGCTGGGTCAAAAAAACACAGAAACAACCAAGGTCAGGGAAATTGTTCAAGATCTCGTATGGTTGAAGTGACTAACATCATTCATTGATCACAAAGATGCACCACACCGCGAACAATTGAAAAGTGAGGTCCCCATGGCAATGAACCGACAGTAACTTTTGGGTATCACCATTCAACCAACCGCAACACGTGAACAAAGAAATCAGGTATCAGGTATCATTCATGCCTCCTCCAAGTCTCTGTAATCCCCCTTTAACCCCCTGCCTGGTATAAATGCAATGCTGCTTTCCCTAAGCTCCAATGTAAACAAAAAAGGAAGATGAACGAAAGTAAGAATTGAAACAAAGCTGTCCCTCCCCTGATACTGCTGAAATGCCAAAGTCGTGACGCCAAGGTGGTGATCCTCGAATCGGAGAACATGGCAGCCGGTTGAAACCACCGTCTTCTTCCACTCAACGTAGTATGAACCAAAAAGAACCGCCAACCCTCTTATGGACCTCATCACCTAGCTACACCCACCCACTTGTCTCTTGATACCCTTAGCAACACCACCGCACCAGTGTTCAGTGGCGCCTAGTCCCCTGATCAACGTTTACCACGTTCCTCCCCCCACGGGAAGGACGTTCCTTCACCTGTGAGAACATCCAATCCCGCAGAGCCGAGGAATAAAGCTCGTCGATCTAGAACGTAGGCAGCCTCTGTGCCACGGGAGCGGATGGTTGTTACCTAAAAGATCTCAAAACAATAGGGGAAGGCCTAGGTTGAAATAAGGGTCGCGGACGCAAATCATCGCAACAGCAACAGGGACAAGCCAGCAACATCAACAACCAATCAATCAAAACATCTGGTATCTAACCAACCCAGAACCATGAAACATGAATGAGAAGAACGCCGCAACCCCATGCTTTTCCCGTTATTCATTCACTTTTCACTTTCCCCTCCACGTCGCTGCCATTTTACCACCCCCTATACGCCCCTCCTACTCCCGCGCCTCCTCCTCCTCCTCCTCCTCCCGGCCCTCCACTCACCGGCGAATAAGGCTTATACCCCGGATACCCGGCCGCTCCATCATCCTGGCCTCCCATACTTCCTCCTTGCTGCTGTCCCATCCCTGGCTCCGGCCTGGAATAACCCCCACTAGTAAAATCAAACCCACCCCCACCACCACCACTATTCCCTCCCAATGTGTTCTGACCTCCCATGGTGTTATTCCTCACCGGAGGTTTAGGCAACGGTCCCGTCGGCGCTGGGGAGGGTGTCGAGCGCATTATGTCGCCGTAACTAGCTGCGTTGTTTCCTCCAACATAACCATTGTTCCCTCCTCCTCCGTAACTGCTGTTCCCGCCAAAGGTGTTTTGCCTCTGTTGCTGACTGCTGCCCTGAGAGTATGGCTGGTTTGAGAAGCTGTCGTACCCTCCGCCTGTGACTCCTGTTGATTGAGGAGCGGGACTGTGGTGTCTCGGCCCACCGAGGAAGGAGTCATCGCCGGCCATTTTGTAGGCTTGGTTATTGCTGGATCCCCCGTACCCTAGACCGTTGAGTTGTTGCTCAGGAGCTGGCGACCGGCGGGTCATTGGATTTTTGGGGTAGGGTGTTGTGTTCATGGCGGCCTGTGGTGAGCGGACGCAGTTAGGTCCCATGCTTCCAGCTGCCATGCCCATACCCGCGGCTACGCCACCGGCGGCCCGGCCGTAGGGTGGTTGTTGGGAACTGCCGTAACCGCCTTGGTTGCCGGAATCGTAGTTATCGTAGGGTGAGGTATCGTAAGGCGAGGCGGGACTATTGGTGCTGGCGCCGTAGGAATCGTAAGTGTTGTTTCGTGCGGAATCGTAGGTGTTGTTTCGTGTGGGCTCGCCGTAGCGGCCGTAGGCATCTTGTTGTTGGTTGCCGTAGCCACCACCGGGGGCATTATACCCCGCGTTTCCTACGGCAGCGGGGCCCATGGCGGAAGCGGCCATTCCGTATGGTGATGGGGATGAGGACTGGCCGTAAGGAGAAGCCAGGGATGCTTGGTTATACCCTTGTGCGTTCTGGCCGTAACCGTTATTGTTTCCGTAGAAGCCGGTCTTACCGGCCGGTACTCCGTAGGGACTCTGCTGGCCCCCTGGAGGTGGACTAGGGCGCGGTGTTGTTCCTCGTCCAGGTCCTGCTGCCGGAATAGTAGCGGCCGCGCCGGACATGACCGCAGCCCCGGCACCGGCATCGGCGCCGGCACTCTGGGCAGTCTTCTCCTCAGGCTTCTTCAACTGATCCAGCTCCACAGCCCCATCTTCCACCAACACCTTCTTGCTCCCTGCGCCCTCCCACTCCGGCATAGCAGGCAGCGAATCGCCCATCGTCTGCCTCTTCTTATTGACCTCAAACACAGCATACTGGGGCTCAGATGCCTTGGTATTATACGAAGGTTCCGAGTACGAGGGTGCCGGACGGCTTCCGAAGCCATGATCCATCGGCTCCGGAGCCTTGTAGCCTTGATCGGGTGGAACGAAGGGCGCATCGAGGTACTTGTGTTTGCGAGCCCCGGGAGGATCGCAGCAGCCGCAGCAGTTTCCGCAACATTGGAGGCATCGGAAGCACTCGCAACAACAGGAGAGGCCGCAACAGAGGCAGCGACCTATGCACCAACATACTGAGAAGATGACGACTCCGGCGAAGATCATGAGCCCGATGGCGGTCCATCTGTGAGAAGAAGGTTAGCCCGTGTCATCTCGGCGGCAGCGTTGCTTTTACCAGGGAACAAGGTTCGTATCGACGTACTTGCAGTAAGCAACCTTCATACAATTGTCCCAACTTGAAAACGCCGTCTTAACATCGTTGAATTCCTTGACGACATCTCTCTGTTCGAGCGGTGGTTGTACACTGCGCACCAGCAAGTTGACAAATCCATCCACAATCCCCCCCTGGACACTTCTCCTCATGGCCACGTCTATCGTAGGCATTTTGCCGTTCCTTTTTGTATTTGTAGAACGTTGTATATTTCGTCCGCTAGTCGGTGCGAATCTTGGACAGGCCGGAGTGATCGACGACCTGTCCAATCGGTATAATTTGGGTATCGATGAAAAATGCTTGAATTGCAATCGCCTCTAGTCTCTCATTGTTTTCGTTTTTCTTTTCCAATTGTCGGCCAAGTTCGTGATGTGATGTGCGATGTTTCTTGTTTCTGGTTGCGAAGACCGGCGCGATGGGTATCTTGGAATTCGATGAATCGTTGTCGACGGCAGAACCAACAGGAAAGACTGCAACAGGTGTATGAAGCTGAAAGGAATGAACAGCGCGCTTGCGTGCAGAAAATGGGTATCGCAAAAAGAATGTGTCGTCTGCAGTGTGCCGATACTGTCTGAATGCGTCGTTCGTTCGTTCGTTCGAAGATGGCGAAGTCGAAGACGAAGTCGTTGGTCGTCTGTCGTTAAGCGCGAGCGGCGAGCGGGAGGATGAGCAATCCAAATCCAACCCGAATCAAAACCCGAACGCAATTGGGCAAGGCGACTCGAAGGATGAACAGTACAGTATCAGAGTGAACCCTTCTGGCCGTTCTAGCCGTGTCGCCAGGTTGGACAAGACGGTCGCACAGGTCGGAGACAATGTTGCACTGACTGGTCGTCTCAGATTAATGTTGAAACCAGACAGACGCGGCGCAGTAACGGTAGCAATAGACAGTGCCGGGAGAAGTGACGGAGGTGGAAGAAGGGAGAGGACGAGGAGAAACGACCGACACCACTCAACGCGAAAAGGGGGCAGTGTAGTGTAGTGTAGTACGTTCCCTCTAGAGGCAAAGAAGCGAACCCGGACCGCGGAACATGCTAACGACGCTCGGAAGGGAAGGCGAAAAAAGATGGGAAAAGATTGATTTGTGTCCGCTGGTGTGGGAAGGGGGAAAAAGGCACTAAAGGGAACACCCAAAAATGCGGGTGAGTGGTGCGGTAGTGCGCCTTCCAATGACCCGCTTGTTCCTGTTCGTCTTCCACAACCCCGGTTCTGCTGCAAGGTACGGACGGGCTGTGATGGGCTAGGAACGGGGCAACGCCAGGGGTGACAGAGGGACAAGGACGGGACAGTGGACTGTTCTTGGGTGGGATTTGCTCACCAGGGTCCTCTCTCGTCCGCTTCAGTGTTCCTCTTCCAGACTTTTGGGTCGGTGGTGAAATGGTGAAACACTAGGCTAATGCGCCTTGATTTGCGCGATCAGTGGGATAGATAAACCGTAGTACGCATTCGGTAAAGTGACGCCGGTGACCGGAGATGGAGATGTGTTTGTTCTTGTGATATGCTGTGCTGTGCTGTGGTGTTCTCTCCGAGGAATGTAGATGTGCAATCCCTACATCATGCCATGAGAAACTCCCAAGGGCTCCAAGTGTTTAAGTCACAATAGCCAGCAAATGCTCGCTACTTACCGAAATAAGAAAGCCGCAAGAAAAAGGACCGCGAAGGGGGATGAGCAAACTCCCTTTGTGAACAGCCTTCTTCCCACAGGGCATATCTTAGCCTCGCCTTGGAGGCATACCGCTGTAAGTATCAGATCACCAGCGCAGGATCACAAACGCTGAGCCTCGCCAGCGGGCACCCGCGGGACTGATTCGCGCGTGTGCTTTCGCAAAAACCGGATGAACCTGTCGCCCGCCCACTACACAGTATACAATCCGTCAAAGCTCACGGCCACGTGCAACGCCGCCGCCGCCGCCGCTGTCGCCTTCGGCCCCTCCCACTCGAGACGCACGGCCGGGGCAGAGAGAAAACGAAGCTAGAAAGTGGAATCCATCCATCCGCGGACGGGACTCGCGGGAGCTGGAGCTGGAGGCCTGTCGGAACTTTGGCCGCTTCTCGCTTCCCAAGCTTTCAACGTCTTATCCTAGTCTTGATGAGCCTGACAAGGACTCGCTCACAAGATGGGACTTGCGACGATGCGAAACTGGGAGATGCCGAGCAGCCTGAGCGGGCAGCGCGGGTTAGTCGGGTCAGAAGGGTGCCACGAGCGGGGTGCAAGATTGCGATGGACCGATGGACCTTCTTGGAGGCTTGTTTGGAGGAGACATCGTCCGCTTCTCAGCTGCAGGGGGGCAGTGGTGATGTGCGTGCGTGCGCGCGCGCGCGGCCGAGGTAGGTAGGTAGGGTAGGTGAACTTGATGATGCTGATGCACGCGATGAGCGGGGTGTATGTAGATATTCCCAGAGAAATGCGATGTTGAAGCTGTGTAAGACCTCCAAGTCTATTTGGGTCGTGATATCGCTCGCAGGGGTTCGAAACCACCGGAGAGATTGAGTGAGGTGGGTGGATGCGGACGCGGGCGGGCAAATCATCAGGTGATGCGTCATTGCGTTGTTAGCTAAAGACCATGAAGCTCTGGTCGAAGAGGAATAGCAGGCGGGTTAGGGTTATCTATGCCCAGACCACCTGCAGGCTCCCTCACCTAGTCTTATAAGCTGACCATCCGGCGCAGGTAGTCAACCAACAAACCAGAAATGGTCACGTAGCGGAGTGGTTACCGCGATGCTCTTGTGAGTTTGACCCCGATGATACCTTCTCCAAAGTGTTTATCCCATACTAACATACGCAATTAGATACCTCCAAGCCATTGGAAGTTATGCATAGGTCCTGGGTTCGACCCCCAGCGCGACCACGGTTTCTAATTTTTTTGCAACTTTTCCCCTTCGCTTGATTTCCATTTGTTTCCTTTCCCCTTTTCTATGCACTTCAACCCAAGTCCTGCCTCGTATCTCGATAGCGGCCGACACGATTGAGCTCCGGAGTGGACAGGGCAGCTTCCTTATCGTTCGACGTAACCCGCCTTTTTGCCTTATCGCTCGCGCGGATGGTGTCACTGCCAAGGGTATCCCGGGAGTAGCTCCCTCTGTCTCCCCGTTTGGATGTCCGGATGTCCACGGTGGAGGAGTTGCAACACCTCATCGTCAGCTCTCAACAATTATCATGATGTCTGTGATGGAGTTTTATCGTCACATATGTATGTAATCACTTCAGACTCAAATGCATCGTGAATAGTAAGCTTGGTATTCATTTATATGTTCATTTCGCTTATCTGGAGAGCCTAATGCATTGTGTATACTGGGTCTGGAAGCCCCAACTCTCCCAGCTTCTGAGTGCTACCTTCTGAGCCGCTCTTGATTCATGCTCTATTACACATCTAGACTCCCCCCGGTTTCAATACAAACCGAACCTAAACTCCCCATTCCGCTATTGATGCGCTTGATCCTCCCCGCTTAGTTGTACTGGGCATAGGCCGCAGTGGAGTTGAACTTGAGGTTGCCCTTGATGACCTTGTCCACCGCACTCAAGAAATCCTTCTCCGATGCCACCTTCCTGCGCGCACGAATGGCGAACATGCCCGCCTCCGTGCAAACACTACGCAATTCGGCACCCGTCGCGTTCGGGCACAGGCGAGAAATGAGCTCCCATCGGATATCGCGCTCGACCGACATGCTCTTGGCGTGGATACGCAAAATGTTGGCACGGCCCTCGAGATCGGGAAGAGAGAACTCGATCTTGCGGTCGATACGTCCAGGACGCATCAGGGCGGGATCCAGCGTGGAAGGACGGTTAGTAGCGAACATAACCTTAATGTTGCCACGGGCATCGAAACCATCCAGCTGTGTAATAAGCTCCAACATGGTACGCTGGACTTCGTTGTCACCACCCGCGCCGTCGTCGAAACGGGCTCCACCAATAGCATCGATTTCGTCGAAGAAGATAATGCAGGCCTTCTTGGTGCGGGCCATCTCGAAAAGTTCGCGGACCATACGAGCACCCTCACCGACGTACTTCTGAACCAGCTCGGAACCAATGACACGGATGAAAGTGGCGTCTGTCCTGTTGGCAACGGCACGAGCGCAAAGCGTCTTACCGGTACCGGGAGGACCGTATAGCAGGGCGCCCTTCGGGGGGTCGATACCGAGGTTGACGAACCGCTCTGGCGACAAGAGGGGCATCTCGACGACCTCGCGTAGCTTCTCGACCTGTTCCTTGCAACCACCAACATCGCCGTATGTGACGTCAGGCTTTTCCTCGACCGTCATCATGGTAACGCTCGCATCGATCTTGGGCGGCAGCGGAAGGAGAATCTGATACTTGTTTCTGTCGACGCCGACGCGCATTCCTTCCTCGATATCTGTCGGACTGACTCGCTCGCCCAGCTGGACAACGAACTTGGCGATCTGCTTGACGTTGATGACGTATTTGCTCTTCGACTCGTCCTTCTCGTCAGGGATGATCTTGGTGCACCGCGCTACCTGAAGCGGTTGCTCTTCTGACATACGCTGGCGGTCGGCTGCCACATCCCAAAGGTGAGGAGGCGCAAGGCCGGTATCTGATTCCTGTAGACCAAAGTATCGCGGGTCAGTTGGATGCGCTTCGCGGTTTGTAAGGTAGGTATAGGAATGACTAGCATACCTTGACGCCAATCTTCTCGTCCACACTCTGCTGCTTCTCCTTTATTTGCTGTTCTAGCTTCTTGATGGCAGCACCGTAGGGCGCGGCCCCATATGTCTTGAGGACCTGGATATCCCTTGACGGGGGTTAGACGACTCGTTCGTTGTGGTGGGCGGGCTCTTTTGGGCGGCAACATACTCGTCTGAGAGGGGAGTGATCTTCTTCTCCTCGATTTCATCGTCGCCAAACGTTTTCCTGTACTTCTCCCAGTTTTGACCTGTGGCAGAAGGCTATTCCAAGTGTCAGTCGTGTAAAGTGACGGCAGGTTCTGGTAGGGCGACTGCAAGCATACCATGATGACGGCGGATGGGAATGACGCTTCCCGTTTGGACTAAGGCGAAGAAGGGTGGATAATCGGAGATCAGGGAGTTGATAAATAAAGTCGCGATGGCGCCCGTCGAGAGGTTGGTTTGGTGTCGGGTCGTTCGTGGGGTAGAGATCTCGACGCGGGTTTGATGTGGTGTGTCGGGTTGGTTTGATGGGTGTTCAGTGCTTGAAGTGATGGAGATGGTTCCCGTCGTCAAGGTCCAGTAAACTGCCACTGACAGAGGGTCGAAGCTCAACTGTTGCCGTAATCCATGCGCTGCCTTGCGGGCGAGGGAGCTACGGGTGGGTGCCACCTTGACAACGCCTAACCCTATCCGGTTAGACCGTGTAAGTTACAGCGCCGCAGGTACCTTTTCCACCGCCCACCGCTTAGTAGCAGCCGACAAAAAATTACCACCTGCCAGCCCACCTTTGCGCCCGCGCCAGCACTTTACGGTCCCGCAGTGGAAACATTGGTACGGACGGTGTGTGTTTTTGGCCCATTGATTCCAGACCAGCAAAGAAGGAGAAGAGGAGAGCTCTGCCTTACAACACAACACCCAGCGCAAGCCGATTCGAACTGTCAACTCGAATTTCCGGCAGTTTCTGACCCATCCGACCTCTACTATCTCCCATAATCCCAAATACCAGATCACAGCTTGCACCATGGCGACCGCACCGGCAGCTACTCACACGGCGAGCAATGCGACTTTCAGGGTGCGTCCCGCTTTTTGGAACCTGACCCCTCGATAGGAGTCGGTGCGAAAGCTCCAGGAGGGATGAAGCTGTGGCAAGCCAGTTGCTGATACCCCACGATGTAAACAGGACAAGGAGAAGCCCATCGCCGTTCGCTCGTCCAACATTGTCGCCGCCAGAGGTATGCATACATATTATAAGTAATGTTGTCTTGTGGTGGTGCTAACACGCACATGCACCAGCCGTCGCCGATGCCGTCAGAACGTCGCTGGGACCGCGGGGTATGGACAAGATGATTATGACGGGAAAGGGGGAGACCATTATCACCAACGACGGCAGCACAATGTTGAACAGCATGTCGGTCATGCACCCCACAGCCAAGATGCTTGTCCAGCTTTCTCACGCCCAAGATGTCGAGGCCGGTGATGGCACAACCTCCGTCGTCGTCCTTTGCGGTAGCTTGCTGGGTGCCGCCGACAGGCTACTAGGCAAGGGCATCCACCCCTCAGTCATCTCCGAAGCTTTCCAAAGAGCCGCCGCCGCTGCGGTAGACGTCCTCCACGACATGTCGCAACCCATCGCCCTCACAGATACCGCCTCCCTCCTCCAGGCTGCCAACACTTCGCTCTCCTCCAAGATCGTGTCACAATACTCCAACCTCCTCGGCCCCATGGCCGTCAACGCAGTCACCAAGACGATAGATCTCAAGACCGCCGAGAATGTCGACCTTAAGAACATCCGCATAGTCAAGAAGGTCGGCGGTACGATCGAGGACAGCGAACTGGTTGATGGTCTCGTCCTTACGCAGCCCGTCATCAAGAGCGCTGGTGGTCCCGTCAGGATGGAGAAGGCCAGGATCGGTCTCATTCAGTTCCAGCTCAGCCCTCCCAAGCCTGATGTGCGTATACCTTTGATTTACTACCATGATAACCTACCTACCTTTCCTACTCGCCCTTAAACACCTGAACAATCCCCCTTCTGTGCTTTCACTAACAACCCCCTCTTACAGATGGAAAACACCATTTCCGTAAACGACTACCGCCAGATGGACAAGATCGTCAAGGAAGAGCGCACCTACCTCCTCAACATGGTCAAGAAGATTAAGAAAGCCAAGTGCAACGTCCTCTTCATCCAGAAATCCATCCTCCGCGACGCCGTCAACGACCTGTCCCTGCACTTCCTCCAGCGCCTCGGCATTCTCGCCGTCAAGGACATCGAGCGCGACGAGGTCGAGTTCATTTGCAAGTCGACCGGCTGCAAGCCCATCGCCGACATCGACTCCTTCACCGAGGACAAGCTCGGTAGCGCCGACCTGGTCGAGGAAGTCAACTCCTCCGGTTCCCGCATGGTCAAGGTGACGGGCACCAAGTCCGCCGGCAAGACCGTCTCGGTTGTCGTCCGCGGCGCTAACAGCCTCATCCTCGACGAGGCCGAGCGCTCCCTGCACGACGCCCTCTGCGTCATCCGCTGCCTGGTCAAGAAGAAGGCGCTCATCGCCGGTGGCGGTGCCGCCGAGATCGAGATCGCCTCGCAGCTGGCTAAGCAGTCGCGTGCCCTGAGCGGCACCGAGGCCATCTGCTGGAAGGCGTTCGCGGACGCCATGGAGGTGATTCCGACGACGCTGGCGGAGAACGCCGGTCTGAACAGCATCAAGGTAGTGACGGACCTGCGCCATAGGCACGAGAACGGCGAGAAGAACGCCGGTGTCAGCATCAAGAGCGGTGGTGTCAACCCGAATATCGCCAAGGAGAATGTTCTGCAGCCGTTGTTGGTCAGCACGAGCGCGATCGAGTTGGCGGCGGAGACGGTGAAGATGATTCTGAGGATTGATGATATTGCTCTTAGCAGGTAGATGTACTGAAGGTTAAGGGAAGACAAAAGAAATGAAAGATGGTAGAAATATGTGTAACATGTACATATTGTAATGATGAAACATTTGTTGCACCAATTGGCGATTTGTGACTGGTAATTTTAGGATTTACTACATAACGAAGCAAGAAGCTTTTTTCCTCGAGACAAAGGGGTAGGTAGGTTGACTTTGGAGCCTCAGGTAGCCGAGAACATTTACACCAATACAAGTCGTGTTGTAGGTACCGACCGCTACGAACGCAGTGATAAATATTGCTCAACAGCCCAACCGTTTTCAGGAATGAAGCTTGACTCACTACTTTCTTCACTTCCATTACTTCCAAACATTCATTAGACTAGTCTGTGAGAATAACATTAGAGCCGAAAGCTGAAGACAGGCTGGCGGACAAGTAGCGTATCTAATGCTCGGTACTTGTCATTCACTCTTCACATTCCCACTTCACCTGTTTACGACCGGTGGTCCCTAACCCCTTTCCCATTCATTCCATTCGCAGGGAGGTTACCGGTAGAAAAGAGAGAGTTATGCAATATTACTTACTACCTGCTGCTTCTTCGTAACAAGTTTGGTTTTGTCTGGTTTTGTCTTTAAAAATGATTTGATCGTTCAAATTCGCTTTTGTGAAGCCTGTCACTACGTACGCCGGGGGGGGGGGCTTTACATGTTGTCGACGAACGCGTTTTCTTCTTCTTTGATTAGGTGAGGTGAATCAAGAAGGAGGGGAAGGGGGGGCGGTGGTTGAGGAGGGTAAGTAAAAAAGAGGAATTGAAGAGGGATTGAAGAGACGAAGTGAAGAGTGGAAGTGATGGAAGTAAACAGAGAGAGTGAACAGGAAGTGAAAAGAGGAACTAAGGAAGAAATAGTGAAGGGGCAGTGACAGGAAGTGAACAACGGATATTATTTGCGATGAAGTAAGTCTCGTCGAAATAATTCCGTCTCGGTCATTATGGCTGTCTGTCTTTTCTGCGTGCAATTCCAATCACAACAAACTATAAGTATGATAACGCATATGTATGATCGTTTGTACTCTGCACGATGGCTAGTTAATTCCTATTCTATTACTCATCGTGTTCTCATTACTCAAACATGCACAACCGATCTTCGTATATACAGACCCGTATATGCTACCAAAGTTTCTTTAACGCCATACCATGCATGCTAGTGTATCCTCCGTTTAACTCTCAGGGAAGTGTAACGAAACCTCCTTGCCATAGTTGTTGAACCGAGTACGACCCAATCGCTACAAGTCCTAGTTTCACACGGTTCCTTCCAGTACTGCCCTGCTATTTCCCTCTTGTCCGCCCCCACGTTCATCCTGAGCCTAGTCTATACTCCTAAACTTTGACTGGGCCGGCAAGATCCTTTGGTTAAGTCCGAGACGGAGCTTTCCCGTGCAGTGAACTGCCATCTTCTGTAAGTGGAGACCGTGCATTCAAGGTGACATAGTAGCATGTCAGTGGCACCGCTGGGCGCCTAGTACGTTCTTGTACTTCCAATACTTGAGATCTTTCAAGCTCCTCCTCCTTTTTACCATCATAGGTAGATCCAACCAATACATTGGTTGTCCATCGGTTTTCCTCCCCGGTTGTGGTGATTAAGTATATCGGATTAGATGTGAAGGTGAATGCGCCGTCCGGGGAGTTCTTTGCATAGTGATGAGAATGCTACGAACCGCAAGGATCGAGACCATGATGTCGTGAGAGGCTGTCCATGAATTGATCAGCGTTCGGCTTCCTCCACGCAGACCTCCATACTACTTTTGGCCCTTTCTTCCGTACAAGAAACGTCCTGAGTGATAGTGCCCCAACCTCCCGTTGGCATGACGGAGCATAGGCGTTATATAGCTTCCAGATTCCGGCTCCTGTTTTGAGGGAGCATAACCGAGGGAGATGTCTTCTGAGACTCCTTCCGTCAGCCTACAACAATCCTGGTAGGGCAGAAGAGCATTCCGAAATAACCATGACATGGAAGGTTCCATCGCTCTCCTATCCCTCCATACAATACCATTATCCTTCCTTTCGTGCTGGGTCCAAGACGCTGATGTCGTTCATTAAGTGACATACCAGTTAGTATGTCATCCATTTTCATCGGGCCGAACCACGACTGATGCTAAAGAAGTCCTTAATCCAGACGCGGGGACAGTTGGGGTTGTCGGTTAAACTGTTCGTTTCGGTTCGTCGAGATGTGCGCCGTGTCATCCCCCAAACGAGGGTAAACACCCGAAACACACCACATCCCCATTATCACCTCTTTCCTCGCAACACTGTCCGCATATCGTTTCCCGGTGGCCGTTGGCATGCCAGCCAGTAGTCGTCGGTTTTGGCCTTTGACTTTCCTTCTCAAAGACCTCATCCAAGTCCGCCTCTGTCTCTGCGTCCGCATCCAGCATTGCGAACGAGTTTTCAGGACTCGAGCTTGCCAGGGGAATGTGTTCCGTTTGCGCTTCTTGTTTTCCGGTATGGTGATGTTGTCCTTGGTGATGGAAACTCGATGTCCATCCGGGACATTGCCTCATGCATACATAGCACGTGCGCTGGCCGCAACCTTGGCAGTCGGCGTACGAATCCAGGTCGGCCTTCTTGCTCGGTTTTCGAAAGCAGATATGACACCGGTCTAGACATTTAATCTTGGACAGCAAAGCGTGTTGTTTCTGGTGGTGGGGGTGGGAAGCGGAAGTTGGAGAGTTGGACTTGGCTCGCATCCCGTGATGGCTGTCCTCTCGGTGGTGAACGTCATCGGAGACGGACATGCGCTGTTTCTTGTTGATGGCGATTGGTATTATCTTGCGCAAGGTAGGCGGGTAGGGATGATGTGCGGTGGGATTCGCGTAGGAGGATTTGTCGGCTAGGATGCCGCGCGTGGTGTCGAGGGCTGGGTGGGAGCTGTTGTAGAGGAAGGGAGGATTAGCAAACTGGAGTGGCGATGGGTATTTTGACGTGTAGTCCGCATACAATGGGATCTGGATGTTACCCGATGTGTACGAGTTCTCGACATCGTCTCGCCTCCTCTTCTTGGCCAAGGGGAACCTCTCGTGGGTGACAGAGGGCATGTTTCTCTCACGGTATTCGAACACAGCTTGTTGACAGGAACAGTTCTTGTGATGGTTGCAACGCAGCTGAGAGCGCGTATGATTCACGGATGGGCTTTTATCCAGCCAAGGATTACAGAACGAAAAGATTTCCGAGCTAAATTCAAGCCAAGAAGGAAGGAATGATGGAGGGAAAGAGAAACGGCTGGGTGCAGGTCGAAGCTCGAGGTTGTGAAAAGTGGAGGCGACGATGCGATTCCAGCCCTGCAGTGCAAGTGCGTTGTCGAGGCTCGCGGTACCTGTAGAAACGCGCATACAGTACACAAACGGTATACAAGGTTAGTTCACTGTTGGTGCTCTTTTGGACAGAGTCATCGCTTAATTGGCTGATTGGTCCCTGAATTTGGACTTCTCCCCAGCGTCTTTCAATGAAGCAAAACGGAGATGAAACACCAATTGTGCACTAGCGCATCAGGGTTGTAATCAGCATCTCAACGGCCGTGAAGATGAGAACAAGTTCAATGTTGTTGGTGTTGACACTCTAACACCACAGGTTTAGACATTCACCAGAGATGCCGAAGGACAACATGAGCAGGTGGCAGCTCTCGGCCAGTTCTGATATGCCCAGGGACCTTCTGGATCCAACAGGCAAATGTTGTTCGCCAATGGTTTCCAATTTATGACTGATTGGCGCGTCCGAGAGGCGTGTCGCCGTGCGCTGACAGGGCTGAGTAACGATATCGCCAACAGTCAAAGGAGTGGCCCCTTGGCCCTCTTTAAGAGCCAAGATGATAGCCAAGACGCTCTTGGCTGCTAGGATGACTTCGCTTTCAACGGCTCCCTTACTGGGGTCAGGAATCCCAGTCCGATGTCATTGTCCAAGACATGATCGAGATGTCGCGTGAGAGAGACAGAGCGAAGAAAGCCATCACGAGTCCGAGTTACCAATCGCCGCTCGATGTCGTGATATGAGTAATCTGAACAACAGTGGACAACGCCGAGCAGTTTCCCCAGCAAATGGCATTCCGAATGCGATGCCCTGAACCAGGGTGAGCGTGGCTGCGGAGAGACAGACTCCAGAGGCTCGTCGGGTGTCTTCCGGCCTTCTCCATACCAAGAGGCCCCAAAAGGGTGGGGACCGCACAGAAAAAGGGGCTAGGGGACAAAGTAAACAAACCTTATTTAGTTTAGTCTGTCTGTCTTCACTTTTGGGTGTTCATTTTGCCGTGATAGGGTATGCAAAAAGACGACAGAGTTACTCCGGAGGTTACAATTCCTGTGCAGTTTTACCCAGCTTACCCCAGACCGAGGGCTTCATCGCCAACCGCGGGTAGGGTGTGAGGTGACAGAATGGCGAGGCATGATGGAGATGCAGTTATGTCCATCACGACAACCTTGCGAGAGGTTGGTCACTTGGATATCTGGTCCAGGGATAAGTGCAAATCGCTGTTTCATGGCCCCGTCCGATTATCTTATCGCACTTTTAGCGGGATTCCGATAGCTGCTAATCCCGATAATCCCGTCGTCGGAAAGCGATCGGGAATCGGGACATATCAGTTGTGACTATGTCGGTATCGACTTGTCGGGATACCCAGATGGGATATGCAAAATTGGCAGAAATGAATAATAATGAGCCACGTTGCCTTCTCTGCGATAGTGTTTGCGTATACACAGTAGGACAATCCATTGTTTGAGGCCTGATATCGGGATAAAAGATTGAAGATAAAGCCGTCGCATTAAACACTCGGGCCGTTGCTGCCAGGTTCCTGGGCGCGCTGTGTTTGGAAGGATTCGCGAATTGATCATTGCTTGTTTCGATGTGCGTGCAGCGCAACTCACTGCAGTGACCAGTCGTGCGTTGGTGCCAGCTGACCACTCTTTCCACTGCCATCCGACCGCACCGCAAAACCACACCTTGTCCAGATTGCAGCCACTGACCCTGACTGGTGGCATCACGTGGGCAGGCTAAGCAGAAAGAAGCAGCCCCACCCGCCTGGCCGCTTCCAACTCGAACTTTCTCCTCATCCCTCCCGCGTCAACCCGTCCAGTCTCGCATCAGCCTCACTTATCTCTTTCGCCATTTCCACTTTGCACTTGAACACCACCACCACAACTCCAGCTTCGTCGCCTGAAACGCCCCCCTTTGAACGTTCTACCCATCACCAACAAATAGTTTCCCCGAGTCGAACCCTACCAATATCGACATCGAGATATGAGTCGCGCCAACAAACTTGGCCCTGAAGTGAATCGGTGAGTCCCGAGTCCCTTTGCGGTCACCCTGCTGCCCACTGGTGTCCTATCGCCTGCCCGCCCGTGGCCTGTACACACGCCTTGCCTATACCTACAGCCACTCGGTCCTTGCCATCCCCCTACATTCCCTATACGACCCTCCATCAATTGCCCTCTTGTCCTACGTCAACGTTGGACATCTACCATTGAGCATGACTAACCCCTGGCCTCCATGAAACAGAGCTTTGTTCGTAAAGAATCTAAGGTACGCCATCGCCTGCCTCGCTGTCATCAAGGTGATGCACATGTCATCGACTAACATGTCTCGAAAGCTACAACGTAACTCCGGAGGAGCTCTTCGACCTCTTCGGAAAGTACGGGCCTATCCGGTATGGCATCCCGTCCCTGTCGATCATCATGTCATCCTCCCACTGACACGTCGGACTATAGTCAAGTTCGCCAGGGCATTGCGAGCAACACAAAGGGCACTGCCTTCGTTGTCTATGAGGACGTAATGGATGCGAAGCAGGCGTGCGACAAGTTGAATGGTTACAACTTTCAGAACCGCTATCTTGTTGGTATGTGTTGTCTCTGACCTCCTATTGTCGCCATGGTGGGGGTTCGCTGACCGTTATACAGTACTATACCATCAGCCCGACAAGATGAACAAGACAAAAGAGGATCTCGATGCCCGCAAGGAGAATCTAGAACGCATCAAGAGGCAACACGGTATCGATTGACAGTTAGACGGGCCTACGGACAGCCTCCGAATTCGACAACGATCGTCTGGAGGCCCGTCTTCTATGAATACTTCCTCCTCCAAGACCAGGGCGGCGCCGAGCACGACGGCTCCGAACACACCGGCTTCGAGTAGATCATCACCACCGGCTGCTTCGAGCAGATCATCGCCGCCGGGACCGACCCGAAAGAAGGACAGGTCGCAGTTGGCCTTCCACGCGCGGAGCTCCATCCCTCACTTCGTGCGCAAGCTGCTTCCCACCGTGCCAGAGTGCGCCTAAACGACAAACCCCTGTTATCATAAATCGGATCCCCCAGTGTACGAATGACAACAGAAGAGTTTCACGAACGACGCGCAGTATCTCGTACATGCGGCCGGATTCGGCTCTGGCTATAGGCTTTGTGTTGCCTTTGCCATACTCCACTCATCACGAAGCCTCTTACCGAAACATCATACATCATCATTAAACTCGTTTTCTCACGGATCGATTTGTTATTTTTGCGCGGCTCCCTCATTGTTGTTGCGTTGGCATGGGGGGATCAAACGGGGTTATAGGTGTGATGGTTTGATGGACTTTTTGCTTTTTATACTCTTTTACGTTGGGCTTGAGCTGTAAAGTCCTTGGGCGCGCGCAATGCTTTAATGGCCGCTTTGCTGCTGGCCTTCCTTTGCTCCCCGGTTGTCTTTATCCTAGGGGAGGATTGCATTATGACTTTCCAACTACTGAACTGGCATTGGGATGCGGGAACAACTGAATTGATGGCGACACAGAACCCTCATGGCGTAAGAAGCCGTGGAAGGAGATTGCGACGAGATAATTGCAAACTAGTCATTACCCATTGGTCACTGCATTTTGGAGTGTTGGCGTTGTCCCTTTGTTTGGTCAGACGCTCGCTCAGAATTCACCTACTTCCTGCACCTCGATGTTCGTCGTTGTCTGTGAACCTTGATGGCTTTTCTCCGCGACACAAAACAACAACACTCGGCACAATGAAATCACATAGCCAGAAGTAAAATGACGTCTGTCTGTCGGCTGAGTCTGGATGATGCATGTACATGTGATATCGAAGCCTGGCATGCTTCTCAGCCTTACAGGCGGGCCGTCGGACGTTTGATGTGGGATGGTAGTACGCTACATATGTGAACAGAGCATCTAAGCCGCCTGCTTTCGCCACAGCGTGTCCGCACATGTGAGTGTTTCCTACGTGGGTGATACCAAATGAACGATGATTATATTTGATTTCATCCATCGATCATGTCGGCCATGGAATCTACAACCGGAAGTCGGCGACTGGCACAACAGTCCCCAGTCAAGATACTCAATCTGCCATCCCACGTCCATCATTTGCAGTAGATGCTCGTATCACAACCCTTCCACAGCCATTCATCCCAACTCCTCAGACCATCCACAGTAGCCATCCTGAAAGCACCTAAAGGATCAGAATTGTGACTAACAGAGGCTGAAATGGCCAAAATGTCGTTTAAGTGTTTAGACAACAGGCGGGAAGCAAATACTAGCGGAGAGCGGAGCCGCCGTGCAATTAGGTTGTGGATCTTGAAAGGTGAAACCCGTCCTCCAGTGGATCCTTTCAAGCAAGTTAGAAGACTCCACTGTAAGGCCAAAGAAGTGCGGGCGGCCAATGATAGGTTGAGGATGCGCCTACCCTCGCTACCTTAAGTCAACAGAAAATGCTCCATCCAACTGGCCTATGACGGTACGGGACCTCCGGCTTGCTGTGCATCGCCTCGGCCCTTGGACGTGCTGTAACTTGTAAGGGCAAGAACAGGCGGCCCCTCACCTCTTCTCTCTTGGAGATCTTAGTTCTTTCTTGGTTGTTTCCAGTTTAGACTCGATTCAGTCCGAGTAAACCAAGGCTTTGCTGGCGGCTGTGATACGCGACATTTGTTGTCTCTGGCTCTGTCAATCTCTCTCGTTTTCCCTGTTTTAGAAAACACAAAACTTCACATGCGATTTGGAAAACGATAACCCATTTCAACTGGCTCGACTGGATCTGAGTGTCCTCGAATGCGACTGAATGCGCTTGGCGTCATCTTCCATGCTCTTTTTCCAACTCGACGTTTCAACGTTTCAAAAGTGGAAAGCCTTGGATTCAACAACCGAACGGCTGAAATTTGACAAGCCCACTTCTTTCGGACTTCGCACCGATAACACCAACGTCACCCAGTATCGACAGTACCGTGACCTACAACCACCTGTCCGCCAATATACAGAGTTGAACGAAACCATCACCACGAGACGAGTCTACCTCTAGCCGCGTGAACCATCTGACCTTTGTACGACACACACCACACGTCACCGTGTTCGAGCGCCCCTCTTCTGTCTAGAACGCCTCTCATTACGACGCCTCCCGACCTTCTTCTCTGTTGGGAGACACCTGTCTCGGAAATATCCAAGACTAACTTTATCTCCCAACAAACATACACACACTCACACGCCCAAAAGTGTGTAAGACTTACACTTCATTAAATGTTTTCTCCAGGAAACGCTGGTCCTCCTCTTCAACAACCGCCGCCCCCAGGACCCTTAGCGCCCGGTCCCGGTCCCCTCGGCGCACTCCCGCATTTATCGTTTTTACGACATCGTCGCAATGTTGATATCCGCGTCGACGCACCGGTTGTAGAAGTAGCCGGCGGTACTCTTCCCTCTCACCACCGCGTGCGCATCGGCACTGTCAGTGGCCTCCGTCGTCGCCTAGGTGGCGAGGCCGCTGCTGGTGCGGATACCCGTCCCGATTACTTTGTCGATCCTCGAGTAGACACCGAACTCCACGATACCGACGCCGAAGACACGGAACCACAACCATTCGAAACCTTCCCTCACGTCGTTAACCCACCTGCTCCCGCCGGAACCGTTATTTCAGTCACGATGACTCCCACATCTCAACCAACGTCAACACCACAACTAGCCTCCCCCACCTCCGCTTCTCCAATGTCCCAACAAACAGACAACAACACCGAATGCCGTCTTCTCGGCCCTTTCGCCATCCTCGTCCAAATTGCCCTCGGCTGCTTGGCTATATCTTCACTAGTCTACAAGCGTTGGCGCGAACGGCCCCAAAGACCGCTGAAGATCTGGTTCTTTGATGTGTCGAAACAAGTCTTTGGGAGTGTGTTGGTCCACGCTGCCAACGTGTTCATGTCAATGTTGACAAGCGGGAAGTTTGAGATTAAAGTGCTGGATCCGGTGGCGGTGGCGGTGGGGACGAAGATGGTGAAGCGAGCTGTGGAATATGGGATATTGAGTGCGAGAGGAGAAGACGAGTACACGCCCAATCCGTGCTCGTTTTATTTGTTGAACTTGGCAATCGATGTTTGTCTTCCCTCCCTCTTTCTCACTAACGCCTTGCATACTGACAGAACTAAAAACCAGACAACCCTCGGCATCCCAATCCTCATCCTCCTAGTCCGCCTCCTCTCCCGTGGCCTCCTCTACACACCCCTCGGCCATCCTCCCGAATCCCTCCAATCTGGCAACTACACCCCCCTCCACTCTCCCGGAACCAAACCGCGCTGGGGCTGGTGGTTCAAACAATCCATCATCTACTTCATCGGCCTTTTGGGCATGAAATTTTGCGTGCTCATCATCTTTATGGTCTTCCCTTGGATTTCTCGGGTCGGCGACTGGGCGCTCGGCTGGACCGAAGGAAACGAAAAACTGCAGATTATCTTTGTCATGATGCTTTTCCCGCTTATCATGAACGCCCTGCAGTATTATATTATCGATTCTTATATCAAGAAGGTGGAGAAGATTCCTGAGGTGGGGGCGGAGAGTGAGGGGCTCGTGACGGGACGGGGTGATGCGGAGGCTGCTGGTGCTGAGGAGAGGGGAGGGGGTAGTGGGGTTTATGATGTTATTAGTGGGAGTGATGCTGGTAATTCCAGTGATGGTGATAGTGATGGGGAGGATGAGCTGCCCAAGGACAAGAAGGCTGATAAGGCTGGTAAGGGTGTCAAGGGTGCTAAGGGGTTCAAGACGACCAAAGTGAGAGAGGAGGAATATGATCCAGCGGTGGATGGGGATACTCCGACAGTCATCGGGAGCAGCTCTAGTGCGGTGTCGGGTGTGTCGGACAGTATCAGGGAGGAAAGGCATAAGGAGTCGGAGTCGTTGATCTCTCATGAATGAGCTGGGTCATCACGGTCTTCATATTTTTTTTCTCTGTCGAGTTGGCAGATTCAAGTAGCTCCTCCACTCCAGCTGGGAGCGTCAAGTATTTTTTTCCATCGTTTCTTCGTCATAAGCGTTTACTCTTCCCTTTTCTCCTCTCATCTCAGCAAAAAAAGAATATCACAGAAGTACAGCAGGACTCGCGAGGGAGCATTACGATGGATGGACGTTTTTCTTTCAAGTCGAGCTAGGAAGGACCAAGTTATATAGTCTGCGGACTGGAGGGAAGCAGCATCCATCAGCATTATATACGTTCACTGGGAAGCATGGGATGATTAAGCTAAGTAGGTACCAGGCAGCATTAAGCTTTTTCTATAAAAGAAGGGGCAATATAAGATAACAACAAGGAAGAACAAGTCCGTTGACTTTTCAGAGTTCGTTGCTCATATCTTTTTTTTTTTTTTTTTTTTTTTTTTTTTTTTTTTTTTTTTTTTTTTTTTTTTTTTTTTTTTTTTTTTTTTTTTTTTTTTCTCTCCAAGCTTTGACTTTTTTCTTTACCCCCTCTCTTCACCCTTTTCTCACTTATTCCCAACCAAGTAGTTAACCCCCGTCACTCCCCTTTACACATGTACTCCTTAGTATACTAGAATTTGTATCAAACTGCAACTAAATATTTTTCTTAACCCAATTCAAACCTGTTCCTAACCCTCCATCCTGTTTCAGCACATCGATATCATCGATATGTACCAACGATACAAAGATAGGCAAGAACATTTAGTCACTATGAGCGCTGACAGTCACAATGAAGCAGGACTTCCGCGAATGTGCCATATGTAAAGGATTAATAACAATTACCCAGAGATATCCATCCTATCATCAAAGTATTATACACATGTTCATCATTCCCTACCTACTTTCTCCCATCCCATCACTCAATCCACTCAACCCAACTGGCAGGTCAAGTAGTCTGCAGCAGTAACAGGAAACTCTGTCCTGCTCTCATTTCTTTCAATGCCCAAGCACCATCAAAAGCGGCAGTAATACCAATGCATGACAAGAACAAAGATATGATATCGCAAGCTACCTAAAAAAAAATCAAAAAAATCGATAAAGAGCAAAACACGCTTACCCGTTTCGCCTTCCCTACCTACCCTCCCCGTTAAACAATATGGTATATCAGATAGGTATAGAAAAAGAAATGCAAAACAGACAGACAGACAAAACGACAAGAAACACCATTAATTGATTCATTCCTCCTTCCTTTCTCATTATCTTCGTCCTGCTCTTCAACGCCCTGCTCATCCTCTTCGACCCTCTTCAACCACTCATCCTCTGCTCCCTTCTCACAGCTCACCTCCCCCCCTTCCCAAACTGCCCCCCGCCAATAACCTGCCCCCCACTAACCCCCGCCCCAAAAGGTAACTTGGGCACCGGCGGCACCACACTCTGCCGTTTATTCACCCTCAGTCCACCATCCTGTTGACCCCCAAACCCAGCACCAAACTTCTGATTAACGCTCTGCCTAACAATCATGGCAGCGGCAGCAGCAGCCGCCATCCTCTCCTTCTGACGATGTCTTTCTTTCAGATAATTCGTCGCTTCGGGGCGCATGCGGAGGATACGGAGGATCATATCATCCGACGGATCGGCCTGTGCCTCTTTTCTTTTCTCCAACTTCGCTTGGCGCATGGTTCCTAGGTTGCGGGACATCATGATACTCTTCCCGCGACGGATGGTCCCCAAGGAGCCGAAGGCGCCGATGGCTGCTGCGCCTGTCATTCCGCCTGGGGGCGCTAGGGAGTTATTTTGGGAGGAGTGAAGTTGGGGCGGGGCAGACATGCGGGAGCCGGCTCCGGCGGCAGCGGAAGTAGCTTGGTGTTGCTCGCGCGCGCGTTGGGCGTTGGCGGCTGCCATGCGCTCCGAGGTGCGGATGAGGTTCTCGGTGGAGTCGAAGTAGAAGAAGTTGAGCGATGCGAGCTCGTGCCACTTAGGCGACTTGAGCACGTCCGAGGGCACGCCGAGGACTTCGCCCGTGTGGGCGTCCTTGGCGTTGAAGAAGTTGAAGAGGAGCTCGAGCCAGCGGTAGACAATGTCCATCTCGGCTTGGGTGAGGGGTTTTTGGGTCGAGGGTTTGTCGGATAAGGGTGGCACCAAAAGGTTTTCGATGGCCATGAGGACTTCTTTCCAGAGACGCGTCATGACGGCTACCATGGTTGCGTCGGTGAGAGTTTGTTTCATGATGGCGAAGTTTTCGTCGAAGTAGGTGAAGAGCGGTTGGAGAGTGTTTTCGACGTCTTGGGGGGTGACGGTGGGTGCGGTGGATTGACGCTTTTTCCAGAGGTTGGCCATGGAGGCGGCGATGCCTCGGCTGAGGAGGCTCTTGAGGGTGTCGTGGGACAGGGAGTGGTTGATGTGGGAGGTGAGCTAGGAATGTTAGTATGGCTGCTGATGGCAGGGTGAAGAGACATTGTACATACCTTGTCAGTGATCTTGCGAACCATGTCACGCTCAGTCCTCTTCAAGTGCCTAAAGGCCTTGCCAAAGTGGAACTGGATATCATCACGCTCGCCCTCCATACTCACACGCAGCAACAGTCTTCCCTGGGTATCAAGATCAAGCCAGAACTCTCTGGGAAGATAGTCGCTAAAGTGCACGGGGTCAAGCTTCAATGAGGTACGTCCGACGAAATCATGGTCACCAAAGGTATCATAGTCCCAAATGGTGGCGATGATGTTGAGAGGACCCGATACGGTAATATCGATCGACTCGTCCCACCTCGGGTTGAGGTTCCTCATGATGATTCTCGTCTTGGCCAGACGCTTTTGGTACTCGTCACACAGAACCACGTACGGATCACTAAACCCACCGGGGTCGCATGCTTTCAAGTCCTCGGCCTCTACGATCTTGATCGTGAACACATACTTGCCTGCTTTCCTAACCAGGGGCTTGATGCCTTCGACCCGGCGGATCGCCTCAGCACAGCCGTCTACGTTCATGGTCTTTTCTAGCTTATCCAGCGCTTGCATGGCATATTCAATGTTGTTGAGTTTGACAAAGGACTGACCCGAAATTAGCCTACAGACACAGAAGAACTCACATGTGTGGTACATACCTGTGGATAGAACTGGAAAGGCTCGACCTTCTCCTTCGAGTTCCACGCATCCTTGGCGTACTGAAGAAACCGATCTTGCGCCGACCTGCCAGCAGCGGCCTCTTGAGGAGTCTGACGGTCCATTTCTTTGGCAAAATGCTGCTCCACAATCTCGCAATAACGACCAATGCCTGCTGAGAAGGCTTTGGCCAGGGCAGTCATGAACTTTGCGTGGTGAAGCTCGTCATCCCAGTCAAGCTGGTGAATCTGGTTGACGGTCTGGTTGAACAGCGTAAAAGTGTCGATGATGGAGACACTGTGGCGCTCCTCATCGGTGGGGATATCGTCGGGATCGTTCGTCCTGACCTGGAAGGTGTCCTGTTTGATCGCTTGCTCCACAAAGTCGGTCATTCTGGCTTCCGCATTCCTAATCCATCGCCAGACGAAGTCTTCGAGGAGGCTTTCGATGTGGAAAGCAAAGGGCTTTCCAGGTAGAGACTCCGCGTGCATTTTCCTGATCTCCACAAGTTCCTTGTACAAATCGAAGCCGTCCTGAACATCGATTTGGCCTTCCTCACCGCGGTTCTTGCTCATATCCAGGACACGCTTGATGAACTCATGTGCATCCTCCTCGAAGCTGGGGAAAATGGTCTCGACCAAGACCTTGAATGGACTAGCGCCCATGATTTCGGGGTTCTTGCGATATCGCTTCTTAATCTTCTCCGCAAGACCGACAACAGCCTGACCGAGCTTAACGACATGAGCAAAGTTCCAGTCTTCCATGTTGGAAGGGATATTGGCATCCAGGAAACCTCTGTAAACTTCGGCGGCTTTTTGACGCAGTCCGTTTTCAAGATGCTGGGTATACTCGGCCATCTCGTCTGGGCGTTCGGTGAATGTAGGGTCATTATGGACGTGATTCGTGAGTACCGACATTACAACACCGACTGATGGTGGGCTTGGTTGGTAGCACTGAATCAACAGTGAGTAAAGTTCACGTAACAAAGCGTCATGGAGATCCTTTATGGCTTGCTGATAGCCCGCGAAATCCGTCATTGTCCATCGGCCTGGCTCAACATCAAGAAGCGTGGCGCCAAACAAGTTGATCGGGGGCGGCTTCTTTGGCTCGGGCTGAGCCTCCTTGACAAAGTCGAGGCAGGCATCAAGCTGCATTGTTGAGATTTCTTGGTCGAGGAACTTTCGTACAGCAACCTCCACGAGCGTAACGTGGCGCATAAACTGGGGAATGCGCCATCTAATGGCCAACTCGGTCAAAAATTCGATGGACTCCTCTGAGAATGGGAACTCCTCAGAGTGCAGCTGGTCGTAAGACATGACATATTGTAGAATAGTCTTGTAAACCGGCCGTGGGTCCACTGGAATAAAGGTGAAACTCGGCTCGTCCACACTTCGAATGCTCGAATTGTCGTCAAGAGACATGGCGCTGAAGCCAGACGACGGATCAAACCCAAAGCTGCCCGAGCTGCGGTTCGTAACCATCTTGCTCAAGTCGGAAAATGCCTGATCCTCCGAATAAAGCGACATGGGTCGTACTGGGAGGGGCTTATCGGGGCCGGAGCCGGTCTTGAGATCTGGACGAATACTAAGAATTTCGGCAAAGATTTGGGCCAGTTGCTGGGTCTCGGTCCTCTTCCAGTCCTCAAATGCTTCATCCACGTCGAAGTCCAATTTTCGCAGAGTGCCCGCCATGTTGGCCGACAATCTGAATTGGTAGTTTTTGAAGTCCTTGAGGGCCGCCTCTTCGGTCCAGGTGGTCATGTTTCTGTCGATGTCGTTCTGAACCTGCGAGTTGGGCAACCCAAAGATCTTGGCAACAAACAGAACCATGGGCATATCCTTAATCTCGTAACTCAAGGGCACCTCGACCTCAACAAACGTTGAACTTTCTTGGCCCTTGTCCAAGGACAGATTCTGGTCGTTCGTCAAGAGCTTGTTCTCGAGTGTGTTCAGACGGGCCAGAAGGTCATCGCGGTCGCTGCCAATGTCCCTGATAACGCTGGAAATCAGCCGGACAAACATGGCCAGATGTCTGTCGACAAGTGACTTCCAGTGATAGTCATCAGGAGGCTTTCCAGCACTATGGAACTTGATGGCAGACGAGTAGAAGATCAGGACCAGAGGTTCGACTTTGCGGTCCTTGTCAATGGACTTTTGGAAGTCTCTCTGAGTGAAAGCGGTGTATGCCACACCAAAGGTGCGCTTGACGGCGGCGTCATTGTATCCGGGCAGTCTCTCGGTGCCTTGTAGAACGGCGGTCATGCGCTTCTCTAGTTGACCACGGAAGCCATGCGGGAGCTTCATGGAAGACGAGGAGCCAGAGGGCACAAAGTCTTTCATAAGGTCACTAACGCTGGAGCTGTGTGATCGGTGGACGGGCTTCGGGGCGGCGACATATTCCTTCCGCTTCTTCCGTGGCTGTAAGAGGTAGTTGAGGAAGGCGACGCGGAGGGCAAACGAGTAGGCCTCATCGTAGCTAACGGCGACCTGCCGGGGCTTGGAGGACTGAATGCGACTGTTGCGCCTTTCCTCGTCGCTGGTGACGCTACGGACGCTCTGGATGCTACCGACGCGGCGGTTTGAGGCGTAGGAGTGTCGCGAAGACCCCGACATCCTGGAGAAGTTGTGTTGGGTGCGCTGGCGACTGTTGCGCTGGTGGTTGGTGGTCTGTCGAACGGTTCACGAAGGAGGAAGTCGTCGTGTCGTCAGTCGGTGGTCTCGATTCAAGGGAGTCCCTTCATGGTTCGATCGACTCTGCTCTTTTTTGGTTGGGCGCGTATTCGGTAGCTTGGAGATGCTGACGGACAGCGATGATGTCGATCGGGTGGGTTTCCCCCTTAATGATTCACACGGTCTGGGGGAGGCAAGAAGGAATCGAGTAGACAAGACGAGAGGTTCGGTAGTTGGAAGACAGCGAGCTGTATGAGTCGACGGCAGTGATGCAGTATGTGGTCTCGTGGTCGTTGGTCGGCGTCTAAATGCAAGATCAAAATGTTGTTCTGTTGGATAAGGGACCCCGAACGGGACCTGGAGAACCTAGGGAGTCGGTTCCTCTCCCTATCGCAAGTGCACAGTGACCGCCCAGTGAGAAGGAGTCCAGCCCATGCTGGTTTGTTAGTGCAACGGTTCGGTAGCTGACTGGGTGGGAGTCTGATTCCTTCTGCAATTTCCTCGGGTACCTCTACGTAGCGCCTGGAGGGTCAAAACGTCATATATGCCCGTGCACCCTTTCCCTGCAAGTTCTGCAACATCCCCTAGAGGTAGGAAGACATTGGGAAAGTGCCCCTGTTATCATGATGTTTTCTTTTCCTTCTTTAAAGTTATGATAAGCTGACGGATGACGCCGATGTTCTTGTGCTTCTGTGCTTCTTCAGCTGGTTTTGCTCGTAAAGTCTCCGCTGGAACCTTGAGCATGTTCTAGCAGGATGCTTGCTGTTGTCTTTCTGCCAAATCAATCATTCCATTCTGCAACATCTCTAACAACAAACCCGCAGCAGTTCACTATTCGACAAAGGGCGAGATTAACAAACACTCCGTCGGATATTCCAGCACATATATACTCCGGCAACTCCAAAATCATAGGGGCTGTGACTGAGGCTCATTGTTCTGATTTGAAATATCGACTTCCCCTGCCTTTTACTATGTCAAACACCTTGCTTATTTCTCACAGGTTCACGATGACAAAAAGTAGCAGAGCAGAATTGGAAGAGGCGAGGAGTCCACTTTGACGCATGCTAAGAACCCTGGGACTCTTTCTGATGATGGCATCTTCTGGCAGCTGTCCCTGTAACCTTGGCCCTACCACAGGCTGCGCACCCCAAGCAATGCGCATGCAAGAAACTGTCTTCCCCTGCCTGCATATTCGATCTCCCCTCGACACGAGGCAACGGAACTCGGCGCCTCGTATCAATGCAGGATTCGAATCAAAACCGCGTGGGGTCCAGGTGGAAAAGAAAAAGTCTCGGTCATGGCACACGAAACCTTTCCAGCTTGCTGGGTGTGGCAGAGTTGCTCATCAGCCATGCGAGCCATGCTTGAGGCGTTGGTCTATTTTGCTCTTAGTCTTGGTCATCCGTTGTCTATATGTGGTAACCAAGATGGTGTCTGTTAAGTTTGGTATTATTGCTTTGGGAATCTGGAGAGGGAGCGTGACATCATCACCAACCACGGGCCAAGAGAGTCTAGATGACCATGGTCCTCTGGCCCACCTGTGCTAAACGGGTGAGAGCCGAAAGGGATATAACACATGTTGAGGACCACGTGAGGACCAACTGCCTCGACTTGGATGTTTTGAAGTTCAATTTTTGGTCGCAAACCTGCCAGATCTGCGGCGGTCTATACCGAATGCGCCGCACACTTACAATTTCGTTTCCACGTTGGCTTCGGTCGGTTGTTGAAGGACTTGCCAACCGGCCATCAATATTCCCATCTTGCCCATACGTTACGGCCTTCTGAGACAACATGACTGGATGGCCCTTGGGAGGGCCCGAACAATGTCTCCAGGTACGCCTCGCTAGGGACGGGTGATGCCAAAGGGGCATGGGAGGCTGATGGGGATGGGGCTATCAATCACGAGCTCGAAAGGAACACAAGCTCCTCTTTTTGTCTTTGCCAGATGACCCATCTGCTCAGCGCTTGCGTGGTTTGGGGCACACTGCATATCCAGAGCTGGCCATTCGCCAGAAAAGAGGACAAGTGCCGAAATCAAAGACTCTTGGAGTGTTCAGTCAAAAGAACAAAAGACACAAAAGAAGCGTTGGATAACTCGGGCGTGTTGGTTGCACGACATCGACATCATCTCGGTACTTACACAAGACCGTACGGATTCATCAGCGCCCAGACTGTCTTGATTCTTTCTTTTTCCCTCACTGCACTCGTTTTCCCCTTGACACTTACAGGCTCGCAGCGTTGCAGCAACCACCCTTAAACCCCCAGGGTTAGCAGTGTGGAGTTTCACGTCTGCTCTGCGCGCATCCACCTGCCCCTGGCAGAGAGCAGCTCTTGGCCGTCAGGGTTGTTGGTCGCATTGGTCTCCCCAAAGACTCGGTGACTTGAGTTCCATCATTCCAGTCGAACCCCGCCGTGTGCCGCAAGTGGAAGCGCATCAGACATCCGGATCAGTCGCAACCGCTCAACCGCTGGAGAGAGCCGCCTGGCCGTTAACGTCCATTGTCCGATTAGATTGCAGTCGAGTGTCCGTCCGTTCCACCGTCCAGACCTCGCATATCCACCACTGGCCGGCCCTTTCCATTGTGTGCCGTGCGCGTGTGTGCCTATCTTGTAAGTTGTCCCTGACTTGGGTTGCCGAGAAAGGTAAAAAAGAAGGGCAAGGGACCTGACCCGACCAAGAGAGATCGACGACAACTTCCTGCGATTCTGCCTCACCTTGCTGGGTCCCGTAACCGCGACCGTTATTTCTTCAGCACCCGGTACTCTACCGCGCGACTCCCATTCCACTCCCATGTGTCCTGTCCCGTTCGGGGCGTCGTTCCAGCGGGCAGCAGCAGCATCCAATATCATCCATACCAACCATTACCAAACAAAACCCACACAGTTCGGCTAGCGCAGTTTGGCAGTGCATAACGGAGGACGTACTAGCGCAGTCTGGAAAGTCCACCCGCCTGCCCGGGCCCGCCTGCACCACTGTCCATCCAGCATCCACTGACTGCACCGCGCGCGAACCGACCTGCGAGACCTACTGCGAGAGAACGAACTCAACAGCGAACGAGAGAGACGACGGATTATCTCGGCCAACTCATCGCGTCCGGCAGCCTCAGTCCCTCTCCAAATCTTGATGTTTTGCATTTTGCTGCCGCACTCTGCACTATCGCGCTGTCGAGATGGGTCAGGTCAGCAGCACGCCCGACGAGGGCACGCCCGTCTATCTTAGAGACCAGAATCGATGTATGTTGTTGCAACTCCCTTCACCTCCTCTCGTCATGTCAGATCCTCTGCCTGCGCCAAACAAAACACACAATTGCGACACACGAATGAGAGCTTTCGAATCCCTTCCTTCGGCCGTGAGAACGCGGCCGTCCCTGGATGTCCCGGCTGGCTGGCCTCGTGGCTGTCCCGCCCGCCGTCCGACCCCCGCCCTGGCCATGCTGGCTGACACAAAGTCTCACGAGTCACCGAGATCAAACCCGAGAATCGCACTGGATCGGGATCTGGCGTTTCTCCAGCTGTTGAATTAGCGCTGACCTGGCCTTCTTCCGTCTGACAGTATCCATCTCTTCACTCGTCATCTCTAGCCCGCGAAAGCGCACCTCGATCAACATTGTTCCCAATGCATTCCCAGCTACACGAGCATCAGTATCTCGCTCCATAGGCGAGAACACACCGATAGAGTTTGTTCAGGTGCGCAATGCCTCCCCAAGCGTGGGCTTTATATCCTCGACTCTTCTCCAAGCTGACACGAAGCCCCCTCCAGGACACCGAGTCCACCGGTCCTGGCTGCCCTCCGACCTTCTTACTCAAGCTCACAAACGACGACGAGCTCGTCTTTACCTTCACCTTCGTCGTACGCCAAACACGTCAAGTGGTTCAGAATGCTGCCGGCGCCCTTGAGACACTCGGTCTAACCGATACACAAATCAATGGTCTTACCTTTGTCTACGGCTCCACGCCCCGCGAGGTTGAGAACCTCCTTACACGCGAGTTCGAGGCCGACCCGAATCTTCACAAGAACGCAAACGTTGAGCTAGTCGGTGTTTATGCGACAGACGGTAGCCCCTCGGTATCGTTCGAGTGGACTTGGAAATGGAAGCCACCTAAGCCCACAGAAGACAAGGGCGGGGGCTGGAGGAACTTCTGCAGCGTTTGTGTTTCCCCACTGGTGGTGCTCTCTGGACATCTGCTGAAACTCTGCTTAGTTCGTCGAGTACGATCCTCGTGCGCACAAACTGCACACCCTCGCTAGCTTTTCCTTTTTTGTAACGAGCAGTACGTGCCTGCCTCAACCCCCTTTACCCCCTTTTCGCCTACAAGATCTAACGAATTTCAAGGCTACTCGCCATGGCTTAGTCAGCCTAGTTCGCCATCACCTCCCCTTCTCAGCGTTCCCCCGAAAGGCAGAGCGGTCTCAGTACAGTCCTTGGGTCCTGGAATCGACAGCACATTGGAGCAGGATGAAATCTTCTTGACATCCCCGAATCTGCCCATGATTGATCAAGGCCCTAGCCTTCTCCCGCCCGGTCTTCAATCGCCTCAGCCGCCGCAAACCGTTAGAGAGCCCATCAAGGTGGATGTGCCATGTCCGCGACCCGGCGAGGATGTGTCGGTATCTGACGACGGGCCGGTCTTCCGAGCCACGATGAAGGCCCTGGAACAAAAGACTGGTAACATGAGAATGCAGATGAAGCGACTTATCAAGCGGGCCGAGCAAGTATACGCCGCGCAAACGGAAGCCAACGACGCCTTTTTGCAGTTCATGGATGCTTTGAGGGAAGTCTCGTCGACAAACGCCAACGCGGTCCAGCCCGCCATTGAGCACTACTTCGACAAGATTGCCCGAGAAATTTTGATGTTCGAGCGACAAAACACCCACAACCTTCAGAAGATCGTAATCGACCCTATGAATAGGCTATACCAGTTGGATATCAAGCAGGCCGAAGCCAAGAAGCGTGACTTTGAGGAGGAGAGCAAGGACTTCTACGCCTATGTCAGTCGCTACTTGGGCCAGCGACACGACTCTGTCAAGGCGAAACAGAGCGACTCGAAATACCAAACGAAGCGCAAAAACTTCGAGCTTAAGCGCTTTGACTATTCTTCCTTCATGCAGGATCTTTCTGGAGGCCGCAAAGAGCAGGAAATTCTTTCCCATCTCACAAAGTACGCGGACGCTCAAGCAAAGGCCTTTCTCACCACGGCCAAGAAGGTTGAGGGACTCCTTCCACAGCTTGAGGCACTGTCGACAGAAGTTCAAGAGGCGGACAAGACGTATCAGTATCAACGACGGGAGAGAGAAGAGAAAAGAAGGTTGTTGGAGAAGGGCAACCTTGCTTATGCCGAGCCCGAGCCCCCTTCTACATCGTCTGGGCCAAGCCCTTCAACTGGCCAAAACGGAACTGCGTCCTACGGAGAGTCCGAGCTGGGTCGCGCTGACAGCACAGGATCACAACTTCGGTCGGTCGTCACACCAGGGATAGTACAACCACCACAAACCGATTTGTCCAGGTCGCCGGGGAGTCTTATTGGGCTCCCACCTCCTGTGGGTAGCCCGCAGCAAAATGCCAAGTTTCGGGGTATTCGGGACCTGGAAGAGAAGGATCCTAGCCAGTTGGCGGCGGACAAGAACATGACACAGAGGAAGGAGGGGCTTTTGTGGGCTCTCAACAGGCCAGGTGGTCATGTTGACCCCCGAGCTCTCAACAAGCAAGGCTGGCACAAGTGAGCAGTTTGACTGACATCTATACGAACCGCTGAACTGACAATTTACAGGTTTTGGATCGTACTCGACCAGGGCAAGCTTTCGGAATACAGTAATTGGAAGCAGAGACTAGACTTGCATATGGATCCGATCGACCTGCGCTTGGCCTCCGTACGAGAGGCTCGGAATGCAGAGCGTCGGTTCTGTTTTGAAGTTATCACACCACAGTTCAAACGCGTATATCAAGCAACATCTGAAGAGGATATGAATAGTTGGATCATGGCTATCAACAACGCATTACAGAGCGCGGTGGAAGGGCGCGGCCTTAAGGATATGAAGCCGCCACCATCATCTACAGGCCACTCGGATTTCGACAGGAGAGACATAGCATCAGTATTGACGGGCAAGAGCTCATCTATTAACCACCATCATCACCATTTCCATGGCCACAGCAACCAGAATCTGAGCCCGATCCCTTCTAGGAGGACGACTGTCGGTGCTCGCCCTAGCACAGCTCGTGCACCCAGTTTTGACGAGAGCCCAGATAGGCTGCTCCAGATGCTGCGGGAGAACGACCAAGGCAACTCGTGGTGTGCAGACTGTGGCTCCAGCAACAAGGTCGAATGGGTGTCACTCAACCTGGCGATTATTGTTTGCATCGAGTGCAGTGGTATTCACCGATCTCTTGGCACACATATTAGCAAAGTCCGGTCACTCACACTGGACACCACATCGTTTACGCCGGACATTATTGAGCTCTTGATGCTCGTTGGAAATCGAGTGTCCAACATGGTGTATGAGGCACGCCTGGACCCTCAACAGAAGCTGGTACCACAAGCTTCACGGGAGCAACGACTTCGGTTCATCACCGCCAAGTATGTCGACCGCGCATTCGTCGAGCCAATATCCGCCACCTTGTCCCGGTACCCAACTGCCGAGGAGACCCTCCTAGCAGCCATCAAGAAGAACGAGATCCAACAAGTAATCTACGCCCTAGCGCTCAAAGCCAACCCCAATATAACGGACAAGTCTAGGGGTACACACGCCGTATATTTGGCCCTGGCCGCCGCCGACCCGGCCCCTCCCTCACCCAACCCCATGACCCCCTCTCCCTCTCCAGGCACCCCAGGGTCCTCGACCACGGGACCTGATAAACAGGTCCCATTCCCTGTTGCTGAACTCCTAATCCAGAACGGGGCCGAGATCCCCGTCGCACCGCCGATGTTCCCCCTGAGTCACGCCGCACAAACTTACCTTGAAATCAAGCGTGGCCGTCGCGCCCTCGTCGAGTCTATCGGTACCTCGGCGGTGACCGGTTACGGTTCGTCGTACGATGGCGTTAGCGCGCTTCCTTCCGCTTCTGGTGGCGGGTCTTCTAGCGCTGCTAATCTCAGCGACAGTAGGCTGCAAAAGGAGAAGGAAGCGAGGCTGCAGAAGAGGGTGAGTGCGGGCGGAAGACTGGCTAAGACGCCCATTCCGGAGCGGTAGAATGCGTTCGGACTGGGGTATAGCAGGATGGCAGTTCATGGAATCAAGGATACGTTAAGAGCAGGCGTGAGGGGAAGAAGCGTCAGTGTAAGTTGGAATAATGGGGTTGAAAGCCCGTCAATGAGAGAGAGGGGAAGTATGAGAAGGAAAATAAGTAATGGGTTGAATGGGCTGGGGTGGGGGTATGACGGGAGTGATAGCAGCGGGGCCGGAGGTAGCGAGGATGGTAATAATGGGTTACAACTAGTATCAACACCAAAGCGAATTGGGAGCATGGGGAGTCTGGCTGCGGCGGAAAGGAGTTTGGCGGCGGGTACAGGTGGCGACGGCCGCCATGGGAGAAGCAATGGTGGCGGCTTGGGAACAATGGCGTGCGAAGTGCAGCCGTTGTTGGGATCATTGGATTTGACACTGAGAAACCTTGGAGTTGGACTTGGAGAAGGACTGGGAGGGGTGGGACTTGGAGGAGTGGCATCGGCAGCAGCAGGTGGTGGGAGATCGAGTCGGAGGGCGTCGATGCAGTATCAATCTTGGTGATGTGTCGTTGGCTGTCTACCGTCGGTCTCTCTCTGCCCTCCGAGTCCCGGCCTGGGTCCGTTTTTGTCTAGTCAAGAAGACCAAGTTCTGCTCATCAATGAACTAAGGGATAAAGTTTGGGTTAGTGGCGGTGCTTTTTGGCCCCCCTCTTGTTTTCTTTCCTATAATATGTATATGTCTCCTCTCCTGTCGTCATCATGTCATGTTTACTGGGCGTCTTTTTGTTCAATGGGGGTTTTGTGTGGTTTCTCCTTTTTGGCGTATTGTCATCACCAACATCAACATGAGCAACGCTTTATTGGGCATGATGGTTAATGTTTGCTGAGAGCTACATAAAATTAATGTTTTCCTCGTTCGCAGTCTTTTGGCCATTCGTAGGTGTCTTGGTGGCATTGGGTAAGATGGGCCATTACTTGACATACAATGGACGCGAGACAGAGCATTGTGGTGAAGGATAGGAAAGGGGAGAAAGCACAATGTTACCTCTATTAGAATCACAGTAGTAGGTAGCTCAGAAGTCGATAGGCATAAGTTGGATACAAATAAGCAAGCCCATCCCATCTACAAATCCGTGATCATCGTCACCCCTAAGCTCACCATAGTGACCATACTGCGTACGTCTTCAACCCTCCCATACATGACCCTAACCCTCCCTCATCTGATCAATCACAACCTCGATCTCAAGTTTCAGTTCTAACAGAAGTCAGGGGCAACAACAAAGCGCAGCAGGGGACTGGTGGATCTGCTGCTGGTCAGCCCCTGCAGAACGAAACGACCCCGCCCCAAAATTGTGGGTCTCGTCACACCCCTCCACATGTTTGAAGCTTGTCCTTATGATCTTTGGAGCTCTAGACTTGGGAGGGAACTACCCGTAGCCTCGCTGCTTCAATCATATTATCTTATCTTTGTATTTCAAGTTAACTTCAAGCATCTTTAAAAATGTACAGGTAGCTATCAGTTATACAGAAATCACCTGCACATTGTTCCTGTAAGAGCTGAGCGGAAGCACATCGTGTACCGCAATGGTGAGGATGATTGGTGCAGGTACATCGCTCATCCTCTCCCCCAAATGCCCCCAAATGCAACAAAGTGCAGGTGTAACCAGGAAGGTACCGGCACGTTGACCGCCTCGCGCCCCGCTCTAATTTACCTTGTCCTCGTCCATTAACATTGCGACGAACAACGATTGAAGAAGTGATCTGAAGTGCAACTTGTCAATCTTTCGTCGAGGCGTTTATATAGTTGGCGATCTTCCCCAGCTTCCAACTTTCCAGGTTTTACTTGTCCTCTTCGTCCACGTCGAAACACCAAAACCACAACCACAACATCACAATGGCTGCCGCTGTCCCCGTCACTTACCCTCCTCTCGAGGAGCGCCCGCTCAAGAACACCATCTGCTTGTTCGATGTCGATGGCACTCTTACTCCTGCGCGACTGGTACGTTTCGTTCGCCTCCTAAAGCTCATCAAGTCCTGCCCTGCTGCCCCCCCTTGAGACAGCTGGTGATAGCTTCACCCAGCTCCCCTCCACCACCAACCACCCTCTTCTACGTCCCTTACTTGTATACCAATGATCAGCTAACACCCCCAATTCCCCCAGACCGTCGCCCCCGAAATGCTCACCCTCCTCTCCGCCCTCCGCCAAAAATGCGCCATCGGCTTCGTCGGCGGCTCCGACCTGATCAAGCAGCAAGAACAGCTCGGCTCCTCCTCCGTCGACGTCACCACCCTCTTCGACTTCTGCTTCGCCGAGAACGGATTGACGGCCTACAAGCTCGGCCAGCCGCTGCCCTCCAACTCCTTCATCAAGTGGATCGGCGAGGACCAGTACAAGGAGCTGGTCCGCTGGATTCTGCACTACATTGCCGATTTGGACATCCCCATCAAGCGCGGAACGTTCATCGAGTACAGGAATGGCATGATTAATGTCAGCCCGATTGGCCGTAATGCGAGCACCGCGGAGAGAAACGAGTTTGAGAAGTTTGATAAGGAGGCGGGGGTGAGGAAGGAGATGGTGGAGAAGTTGAGGGAGAGGTTTGGGCATTTGGGTTTGACGTATGTATTCCCCTTCGTTTCCTTGTCTCCCTTTGTGGTGTCCGCTGCGCTCGGCCTTTTTTTTTTATTTCTTTTCCTCGCTTCGCTCGATTTCTTCCCCCTCCCTTCCCCAGCAGCTCAGTAAGCTAACAGAGAGACGAAAACAGCTTCTCCATCGGCGGCCAAATCTCCTTCGACGTCTTCCCCACCGGCTGGGACAAGACCTACTGCCTGCAGCACCTCGAGAACGAGGCCAAGAAGGCCGGCGGCATCGCCTACGACACCATCCACTTCTTTGGCGACAAGACCTTCAAGGGCGGCAACGACTACGAGATTTACGAGGATCCTAGGACTATTGGTCACTCGGTTACTGGACCGGAGGATACGGCGGCTGAGTTGAGGAAGCTTTTTGACCTTTAAGTTTAGGGTCGGAGGTTACCTGTGAAGGGGGTGGGGATATGATGATGGAATAAAGTAAAAACCTATATAGGGATGAAGATAATTGGTAATGATGATTTGAAGACACAATGGAGAGAGAGTCCGGGAACGATATGAGGGGATCATGTGGTTGTTTACAGGATGAAAGCGATCTGATATCCTGCTCCTCAAATCTCAGCTAATAACGAAAAGGAATACAGCCGTCATTGAAGATCCATTCTTAAGAAAAAAAAATCTACTCTAACCATTCAATCAGTCTTGTCCACCAAACTCTGCTCCCCCTCCCAGCCCGCTTCCTGTGATCCCACCTGTCCCTCTCCCTCCCCCACTCTCACTCTCATTCCTAGCACCCGCAATCAACTCATCAGTAGCAGCCATGATAGCAGAGGGAGAAGGATCAAACTCGCCACTTCTGCTTCCTCCACTGAAGTCCTGCGCGACGATTGAAGCTGTGGTGGCATCTCTTGTCGTCTGTCCCTAGAGGACCATCTCTGTTAGCCCGAGCTACATATATGGAGTGGGAAGAGGTTGGTAGGTTGGTTAAGGTAACGTACCAGGGGGTTGTTAGTCGTATTGAAGTCTCCTTCGGCTCCAGCTCCGGTTGTGGTGCCAATAATACCCTTGAAGGAGGAGGAGGACTTCTGGTCGTTGGTTTGTTGCTGGGTGTTATTGGTGTCTTGTCCTTGACAATCCCATTCTTTCCCGCGGACGTCTGGCTTCTCGCATTGACACTGGCAATATTCGCCGGAGTCTTTGCCAGCTTTGCAGCCTTTGCAAGTAGTGCAGTCAGCGCAGGAGCCGGTGACGGCGCAGCAGGTGGTGGCTTCAGTTCCGGTGTTAGTCCCGGCTTCAGTCCCAGTACTGGCGGAACAACCACACCCGCTCTTCTCCTTTTCGTTCACATCTATAACACCGTGACCTCCCTCCTCATGTCCACCATCACCACTATCCTCACCCTTTTCACCACCGTCCAGATCCTCACCCTTCACATTAACCGGCAACAACCCCCCATCCCCATCCCTACTCCTACCGGCAGACCCAGAACCAGATTTCGACCCCGGAATGAGCCCCGAAACAAGTCCCCCCACAAAATCCTGAGCATCAAACTTCCCTCCCGCAGCCTTATAGGAAGAAGCGGCGGCGGTCGTGGCCTGCTCGAGTTCCTCGCGTGCTTGGGAGGAGTGGCCTTGGCGGTAGTCGTCGTAGGCAAGGGCGGCTTGGGAGGAGGCTTGGGCCCAGTTTTTGTCTTCTTGGGATTGGGGTTGGCTGTCGGTGGTGGTGGTGGTGTTGGAGGATTTGTCTTTATTTTTGGATGACGAGGAAGTGAGTTCGGATAAGGTGTCTTTGAGGGAGGTGGTGAAGGAGGGCATTTTGAGGTTTGGTTGGTTCACGGTGAAATTGTAGTCTGGAGGTGCCAGGACAAGAGGAAAGACAGAGAGAGAGAGAGTTGGACTTTGAAGAGGAATCGACGAAGAGGAATTTGTAAAAGAGAAAATAATGGTTGCGCTGACTGAGTAAAGTAGGTGGGTAGGTCCGTTCAACATCGTCGTGGTGATCACTAGGATACTCTTTACCTTTATACACATCTTCGATACCATACCTATTGAGTTCGTACGATGCAGACACACAATTTGTTTAGCATCGTTATGTCATTTCTTGGTTTCAGTGTCACATGAAGGTACCTTAATCCTGTCTTGCGATACCAGCTCACAAGCACACTGGTGAAAGCTTATTTCGAAACTGGTACGACTAATCCATGGCATACCTAGACACAACACAACAAAGAGGCAGGTGGCCTGCGTCAACATCAAAGGAAATCAAGAATATAGCTGGCTTGAGGACGTCATGTTTGTGACTCTTCATCGGAGACATCATCGAGATGCCTTACCCTAGCCATCTTGAAACATGACTTCGCTCCATGGTCATGTTTGGTGTCAAGAGTTGAGATGGTACAAGGGTAGATGAGATTTCAGTTGATGGAATATTCAGCGATGTCACTCGTCAACGAGGCTGGGGAACTGTGTTCCTAGCCCTTGCAAGTAGGTAGGTACGACTCAAACACAGGTTCCTACTGGAGAGTATCACTTTGGGATATGTGAGAGATTGAATTGAGCCTGTACTGCTCGAAGTGTTGGGAGAGTGCTGAGTATATTTCAATCCATAGCTGATGCTGAATGGAGGTAACTTGGGAGTGAAGAGAGGAGTGAAGAGTGAGAAATTTTAAGAGAAAATAAGGGTTGAGACCAAATTCTATCGTAGTTGCAGACACGTTCCGTGGGGACGTCGAGCACAGCTACCAAAGCCACGCCTGATGCCAGTGTCCTCCCACTAAACCTCACTCCTTATGAAGATAGGTATTCAAGTACTCGAGCGTGATGACAGCACTAGAAACTAACAAGTTCGTATCCTTGGTAAGGCGTCCCGTTATAGTTCAGCTCACGACCCCAATAAAGATGCCTTCATTCATACTTCATCTCCTTGTAAAAAGCCAACTGTAATCCCTGACACAAAACCCGATGCTAACTGAATCCTCTCAGCCCCCTTATCATATCATTGGGTAAAAAACGTGGAGCTTTATAATGATTCCGTACCATAATACCATTTGCTTCCCTACCTATGTTTGTACCATACGCTTCACCCAGACAAAAATAGCAAAGAATAACCACCCCACCCATACACATACCATAACATCAGTCCTTACACGACTTGACTCATTTCGACTTTCAGACCAGACCTGAAGAACAACTTTCCCACCCACCCAAAGACCAAGGGTATCACCATCACATCACTCTCACATCCCACCCACGCATCGTTCATCCTGGACATGTCTCCATCCACAGGGTTTCGGTTCGTCCCGTCCTTCACTTACTCCCCACCCTCTTCAACAACAGCATTCGCATCCTTCTTGATGTATAACTCGGTCAACTCCTCGCTCTTCTCAATCATCAGCCCACGCTCGTTGGCAAGATGCAGCAAGCAAATAAAGCAGTAACTGGTGGAGATGTCGTCCATGGCCGTTTTCGGGTAGACTTTTTGCAGGGAGTTCATGACCTCGGTGAACTTGAGGGTTGGTTGTTCCTGTTCGCCTTCCTTTGGAGGCTCTGACCCCGGTTGCGCGGATGGGGTTGTTAGAGGGGGTGATATGAGAGAATCTTCGGGGTTTGGTGTTGTCTGTTGTGAGAGGCTCATGTTAGTAACTGACTGGATGGGACGGGACGGGAGGGAGGGAGAGGGGAAAGGGAAAATCGAAAAGGGGAAAAAAAGGAGGATAGAAGACAAAAGAGAAAATACGTACGCCATCCAGCAACTCCAACCCCATCCCCCGCCAAATCTCCTCCTTCAGCCTCCTTACATCTACCTTTTTCGCCCGTCTCGCATACTGCACATACTCCGGCCTGACCCTCCTGCTTTGCGTAACCAGCATCGTGCCAAACGCCAAATCGGCCGGGTTCGTAACCGTCAAACCATTAAAAGCGCCCGTCATGCCCACGTCCATCGTCAGTCCTGCTGTTCCTTCTTTTCCGGCCGCGCCATCCCCTTGCGTACCACCGGGGCCAGGCGAAAAGTGGTCCCGTGCGTCAGAAAAAACTTCCTCGTCCATGTCTTCGTCGTCATCGTCGTCTCCGCCGTTGGCGAAGGGTAGACCATCGTCTTGGAAGAAGTTGGCGTCGTAGTCTCCCTGGGGCAGGTGTTCGTCTTGGGAGGGGCCTTGGTTGAGTGGAGCTTTTTGTTGCGCCCAGAAGGCCTCGTCCATTGCGCCCTCGGGGACTTGGTCTGGGTTTTGGTTGTCCGCATTGGAACGACCAAAGGCGCGCTGCTTGCGGCCGAGACGGGCCTTGGGCTTGAGGAAGAGGTTGAGCAGCTGCTTGGAGCTGAAGTGCTTGTCGTCCGGCAGCAGGTTGCGCGACTTGGACTTCCAGTCCTTTTTGGGGAGCGAGATGACCGAGTTGGTGGTGGCTTGGGTGTGCAGGACGTCGTGAAGGGTGCGATCCACGGGGGTGAAGAAGTCGATCTCGAAAGCCTGTTTTTCCTTGCGCTGGCGTTGCGGTTCTCCCGGTTGGGGCTTGTTGACGTCTTTGATCTTGCGGATGCGCCAGTGCTCGGCGCTGGTCCAGTTCTTTTGCAGGGCTTGGTCAAAGTAGCTCAGGATGTCCTCGTGCAGCCGGTCCGTCTTTTGGGCGTTGGTCATGTTGACCATGCCGAAGTCGCCCTTGTCTTGGTCGAGCATTTCGAGGTCGCCGTCAACCCCGTCACCGTCGTCACCGCCTTCGCCTTCGCCTAGATCGAGGCCGGCGTCGAAGACACGCATCATTTGTGGCTCGATGGCGGCTTCGCGGGCCCAGGCTTCACCACCCTCGCCGAAGGCTACGTCGACGTCTCCTCCCAAGTCGAAAGCGCCCAGCGCGTCGTCGTCATCGAAACCGAGTGGGTTCTCTTCGTCGATAATGAAGCCGGATTTGTTTCCGAGGCCAGGAGTTTTGGCTCTATCTTGCTCCTGGCGCCAGTCCTCCGGCGCTCTGAGGAAGGGGATATCGAGGGATCCGGAGGGGTCCCCGAGAATGAAAGTCTTGAGTGATGGGCACACGTCCATCTCGTCCAGTCGTCCAAGGTCGGGGAAGAACCTAGCACCAAGACTGCCAATGTCGATCTCCACATCATCCTCCTCCTGCTCTTCTTGTTGTTGGGTTCGGGTCTGGGTCATTTCGGGCTGGCCGTCGATTTCCATCGCATCGACATCCATGGCGTCCGGGTCGGCATCTTCGTCGTTCTCCTCGGTGGTCTTTTGGTTGCGCGAATCGAGAGTGTCGTTGGCGTCGTCGCTGCTGTCAAAGACAATGCGACCCTGCGAATCTATCATCAGGTGGTTCAAGAGTAGACCCTTAGCGCCTCCCTCGTCGAAGTCTGCTGATGCCTTTTTGAACAGCGGGTCTACTGAAAATTCGAGTTCGAACTTTTTGAGCTGTAGTGATGCGAACGAGGGCGCGAGAGTGGCTTCGGAGGATCGTTGGGTCTGTAATTGTTAGTATCATCCAACCCGTAACAGTGAACCGAGCAACCAACCTTCTTTCTACGCTTCTTTAGCACATTGCCATTCTCGTCAACCTCCTCCTCCTCCTCATCGTCATCGCCACCCTCCTCACCCTCGCCCCTATCCCTCTTCTTGCTGTCGCGACTATCGGCCAAACCACTGAGCAGCTTTCCGGTTTCCGTCGCAACACTGTCGACTCTGCTGGTATAAATCTTGACACACCCATCCAACGTGCAACTGGCCTTCTGGAAATTGACACCATCACCCTCCTTGAGCAGCGACATATCATGGAAGTAGTCAATCAGCGCAAAGTTCCACGAGTTGGCGGCATTGATCTTGTTGTCGGTCGCCATCTTCATCCACTCCTCGAAATTGGCCAGAATGGGGACGCGCTTCATGGGGGTGACCACGGAGCCGCCCACCACCGGTCTGTCATCGTCGTCGAGGATCGAGAAGTTCTCCTTGCCGGAAATGCGGCGACGCGGGGTGCGCGGGCCGTTGGAGGCCGGAGTGTTGCCATTGTCGTCGATTGCGCTGCGGGCGGGGGTTGCGGTTGCGGTTGCGGCGAGCTTGAGCTGGTTGATCTGGGCCTCGTGGAGGGCTTTGCGTCCTCGAGATCGTTGTTCCTTTTCTTGGGCGTCGTCGTTTAGTGGGATCCTGGTCGGAACGGGAACTTTCGTCAGTTAAACGGAAAAAGGGCGACGCGACGACGTCTGCAATTCGCAATTCGCAAATTCGTAATTCGAAGAAAAAACATACTTAAGGCCGGGGGATTTGAGCGGGGATTGCACAGCAGGCCCCCTGCTCATGCTCCGTCGCGGACCTGTACTGAGGCGAGGCATCTTGTCGATGGTGGTAAAGCTATCGCGAACAAGATGTGAACCTCGACGTCTTTTCCAAGGCCAGGCCGCTGTCAAATTGGAGTTTCAGTGGTGTTTGTTTACTTTGACCCGCCGTAACCACGAGTGCCAATGCTGGGCAGCGCGGACACTGGACGGACAGGCCTGGCAGGATCCACGTCTCAGCGGGCTGGTGACGGGTGGCGGCACGTGCTGAGGCCTAACAGCGGGGTGAAGGGAGTTTGAGGTGCTTGGCATTGGATGACTAAGCCGCAGTTACGCTCAGGTACAGCGGTACAGAGTACATCTGCACAAGGGACATGCGGCGACCGTTGGCGATCATACAGAGCTCCCCCTTCTGCCCCTCTTCTTTCTTTTTGATGATTTCCAAACTTTAAATATTTCAATCCACAACTTGAGATTGGCGATGGGTTATGGTTTGGTTCGGATTTGAGGAATGGTTCTACCAAGAGACTATGTTTGGGAATTTGTGTTGATCCTCTTCATGTAGTTCACATCTTGGTTGCTGACCTTGTGTGGAGTTGGAGATTGAAACTCCGATTGAGTCTGAACTTCTAAAGTCACCATGGTTGATGCAGAGACGATAAAAGTACTGGTGGCTATGGGCTACCTCTTGACCTCTTTGTGGTCAAGACGACGCATTTCATCCATCATATTTCACTTGCCACACATTCACAGCCTCCTCTAGTCTTCAGTCTAGATGGTTTAGTTGTTAGTTTACAGGCCTCCCGTGACCACCACGAAGTTTCTGTTGGTCACCGCGTGGAGCTTGCGCATGCTATGTAGGCATCTGTATTCCAAAGACTTCATCGGAGAAAAGAAGTGCTTCCGCGTCAGCGTCTCGATGTCCAACCGGGTTGCACATTGGGTTGCAGACGCTAGAACTTGGCATTATCTTTGCCTGAATCATTTTTTTCTACTGCAGGCAACTTTGTTGCGTTTCTAACGATAACCATAACAAAGTCAGGAACACGATATGTCTCCTGCCCAACCAGGAAGGTCTCTTTCTAATAATCCCCGCCTTTTCTTTGCCCTTTGCCTCTTAGTCTAGCTTCTCTTGTCCAACTTCCTCCCGAGGACGGGAACCTAATCACATCTTCCTACCGAATATCCTTCCTAAAAAAAGTACCTTGCGCCCATCGTCCATCTATCCCCAACATGACTTCAGTGAGATGAATCGAGGCGTTTCGTCAACAAGGCACAAGTCAAAGAAGGGGCGCATGGATCCCTCGACGCACTATACGCTCGGTTTTATGTCAGTCCTAATAAGACCTTCTGGCCACCCGAAATCACCTTGGCAACTTTGCGACGATGATCTCATTCCGCCTACATAACACAGAAATCCCACCCACGCCAATCTGACATCCTCCCGTCAACCATACAATACTGCTACATATATACCACTTTTAGCTTTTATCCTTTTTCTGCTGGTCAGATCACTCTTTTTTGTGACGATCGTTTACATATTTACGCTAACTTGCGATTGCGATTGCGACCCTACGATAACCGCCCTCCGATTGCCCGGCCCGATCTATCATCTTGGCGACACTTGGTCAACACCAGCACATCTCGGCTCAACACTCAGTATTCCCCACGCGATGCCATGATCAGAGGTCCAGGATGTCGCTGTATCGTCAAAAACGGAGCCCTTTCAGCTCCCGACCGTTTATCGTGACGACCCTCCTCATAACCTGTCTAGGAACCTATGTGCTCGTCCTCAGACCCTTCGCGACATCTCGGTTGTTGCGCCAACCCGAACAATATCAACAACAACAACATGTTGCGCGTATCCTCGCACGAGGTCACCACAAACACGAGCCAACCGCCCCCGTCGATTGTCGCGATGTCCACTTGGCCCAAGACCAATGCGCCTTCATATTGGCCAACTGCGAAGACGAGGAAGCCGGCCTGATTCACTACCTGAGCTTCTACTACTGCACACTACCCAATGCGAAACCCGTCGCCTTCGCCGTCCTGACCGCATGGCTGGGCCTCCTATTTACCACGATCGGCATCGCTGCCAGTGACTTCTTCAGCATCAACCTCAGCACCATCTCGAGCGTCCTGGGTCTAAGCGAGAACCTTGCGGGCGTCACCTTCCTCGCCTTGGGCAATGGCTCCCCGGATGTCTTTAGCACCTTTGCCGCCATGAGTTCCAACAGTGGAAGCATGGCGGTGGGTGAACTGATCGGTGCCGCTGGTTTTATCACTGCCGTGGTCGCCGGGTCTATGGCCTTGGTTCGCGAATTCAAGGTCCAAAAACGAACATTCGTACGAGATATCGTTTACTTCATCATTGCCATCAGCTTTACCATGTTGTTCCTGTTGGATCAGGAACTGCATCTGTGGGAGGCTAACGCCATGGTTGGCTGCTATATCTGCTATGTCATCTTGGTGTTTGCGTGGCAGTGGTTCACGGACAGGAGGAGGAAGAGGAAACAACGGGAAGCTGCTGCTCGTACTCATTATCATGGCTCTGCACCTGAGGCATCAGGAGAGCTGGAGCCATACCGGGATGAACCAGATGATGATGAAGCAGCTTCTGTGAATACTCGGCCTCGGACTTCTCAGACAGACATCAGCGCTCTAGAACGTGGTCCTAGAATAGAAGTCGAAGGACAGGGTGTTGCATCTACACCAAGCGAGGAAGAAGAGGATGAACACCGCGATCTGCAAGTGGCTGCAGAGATGACCAGCAGCATGCGCGTCAACCGTCCTCGCTGGGGCCGAAGCAACTCCACCATCACTCCTATCAGACCCAGTCTTGTCGGCGCTTTGGAATTCCGGTCGATATTGTCGTCACTACAGAAGGAAAGAAACCTGCAGGGCGGCTACTTCCGCGGACATCGACGGGGAAATTCCGATTACTTCTCAAATCAACCATCACTACCTTTGATCCCCGAGGATCAGCTATACCGGGGGCGTCAATACACCCTCGACACACTGCCGACCCTCTCGACTATCGTGTCCGGTAGAGACCGCGCCTTGTCATCCGGACATTCGCCCCTTAACCTGGACAATTCCGGTTTACCAGCTGTCCAAAGCGGTTCAGAGACGGGAAACACAAGCCCGGCACTAGCACCAGGGCCTCGTCCAAATGAGAGTCCTAATCTGCGTCCAGATACTAGAGGTAGCTCGACCACTCGAACCGTTGACGGCAGGCTTGCGCCTCCTCTTGATACCGGAGGTGTCAATCAAGGGCTGCTTCAGCATCAATGGAGAAAAACACCCAGGACACTAGGTCTACACCTCCAAATTCCGGAGAGTACCGCCTCCAGCAACCGGGCATCGCCTACTCTCTCGCCTTTCCCCATGTTCTCCGAGTCTCCAACAATGCTCACACCCCAACAACTACCCGAATCAGCCTTTGTCTTCCCTACACCATCCGAGAGAAGACGTTCCTCTATCGCCATATTTGGCGGCTATGAAGAAGAAGAGGAACCCCTCAAGTACTGGCCATACTCCATACTCCCACCACCACCTATCTTCTTCGGCACCCTCTTCCCAACCCTCCAAGGCTGGTCCGAAAAGTCATGGTGGGATAAACTCGTTAGCTTGATCTCGGCTCCCTCCGTCTTCGTCCTCGCCATCACTCTTCCCGTAGTGGAAACCGAGTCCGGGCACGAAGATGACGACGACCTCGAAGGGCTCGCTGAATCCCCCGCCACCCACCTAACCCACGGCCATGGCCAACCAGGGCACATGGCCGTCCCCGTCTCTTTGGAGTCAAGCGCCCAAATCCGTCCCGAAACCGAGTGGCAGGAATTCCGCCGTCGCACACGCTCCGCTTCCAATCGGTCTCCCTTGCGCTCACCCATGCGCTCACCCATGCGCTCACCCCTCCACTCTCCGCTGACAGCTTCGCCATCCTACGTAACGCTTGCATCTCCACGGACAATGTTGAACTCCGAAGCCAGGGCGCACACCAACGGCCATACCAATCTCGGCGCGCAAGTCCAACAGGCAATGAAACTCAATCCTCACCAGCGCTATGGTCACAGTCGTCACGGGTCCCAACCGACTATTGTCGAGGAAGACGAACATGGCGCAACTACCGACACGGGGGCTACCACTTTGGCCGAGAACCCCCATCTCAACAACGACAACGACAACGAAGAAAAAGCCGCCGAAGAAGTTTGGAGCCGCTGGCTCATCTCCCTCCAGCTCTTCACCGGCCCTCTCTTCGTCGTGCTGATCCTCTGGGCCAACACAATGGACGAGCTTCCCTCGCCCGGCCGCACTTTACTCCGAATGATTCTCTCCAGTCTCATCTTCTCCCTATCCTGCCTCAGCATCTTGTTGCTGACGACGTCAGCCGACAAGAAACCCAAATACCACTTCCTGCTCTGTTTCCTGGGGTTCGTGATTAGTATCGCCTGGATCTCAACAATAGCCAACGAGGTGGTGGGCATCCTGAAAGCTTTCGGCGTGATCTTGGGGATCAGCGAGGCGATTCTGGGACTGACGATTTTTGCGGTCGGGAATAGTCTGGGGGATTTGGTGGCTGATGTTACTGTTGCTAGGCTTGGTTGGCCGGTTATGGCTTTGTGAGTTTTTTTTCTTCCTTTTCTTTCCCCCTTTCTCCCTTACTCCTTTCTTTACATATATACACAGATGGCTAATACCCCAACAGAGCAGCCTGCTTCGGCGGCCCCATGCTTAACATCCTCCTCGGCATCGGCTTGGGAGGGGCCTGGATGATCGTGTCTTCGGCAAACAAGCACCACGCCAAGCACCCCGAGCTGCCGTTCCAGTACAAACCTTATAAGCTGCAAGTGGGCGGGACCCTGATGATTTCTGCCATTACGGTGTTGGTCACACTGGTGTCGTTGTTGATCCTGGTGCCCAGTAATGGGTGGGTGATGAATAAACGCATTGGATGGACACTGATTGGGATATGGACTGTGGGCACGGTGTTCAATCTGGCGGTGGAGACTACGGGGGTTTGGACTGATGTTAGGTAGTAGTGAGGGAGGTAAAGGGGGGAGGGCAGGAAAGGGAAAGGGGAAGGAAGGGAGGAAGGAAGTAGCGATGATATTGACTTTTATCTTGTATGATTCACGACTTTGGTTGGAGCTGAGGAGTGTATTGCTACACATTGGGCGACAACCTCTCGTGCATGATGTGTTCGTCTTGATATATTGATGTCCACCCCGATGGGTTTGCAGCCGGTTTGTTTGTCTTCTTGCTGCCGCATGTTGGTTTCGTTAGCTCCAAACTAGGAGTAGGTCACGGACTGGCTACGTATTTCCGACGGCAAAGCGATTCTCTGTGAAGTATTGCACTAGCTTCGACGAGACAAGGTGATACAAAGAGGGGAAACGTTCTACGGCAAACAGACACATCAAACTCTTATCTGTACTCGTGTCAATTCGGGTTGGGCTTTGAATATTACGAACATGTACTACCCCGTACAGGCGAGGCTTCCTGGTCTGGTCGCAGAGCTGTTGTTGTTGGATTTCCCCGTAAACGGAGCTGGGATCAAAGCAAGCAAACAGCCTGTCATTCCTGAGTCATTTGACGATTATGTCACTTCGTCCAAGAACAAAAATATGGCTCATGCTCACCAACCTACTAACGGATACATATCTCCCGGCAGTCCGCTCATAGCTTCTACAAACCTTGGGCTGGGCTCCTCGATTTGCCTTTTTACCAACCGGGAGATCCTCGTCTACATCAGACATCTCAACTTTACACTCGTCCTTAGGCCTGTCAGCACTCACTAACCGTCCAAGAACAAGAGAACAGCAGAGCGTCTGAGGGCCGAGTAGAAACACGAACCTACTAGGCAAGGAAAGGAAATGTGCCACGAGCTCCGAACCCGCTACGCCCTCTGCTCGCACACCAAAACTATCCTAACTCGCTGCGGACTCTCCTGCCAAGCATGGCCAGGAGTGTATGAGCGAGTGGAGGGTGTATCTTGCAAGTCGCCTTGGTGTCGGTTTAATTCCGCGTCTTCGGGATCTTCTTCAGGGACTTCTGTGAGGGCGACCGGGAATAGGGAGTCAACTACCCGTGAAGCTAGACCTGAAAATCGAGGAGGCGGCAGAGAAAGTGAGCAGCCTCTCGGGTCGGGGCTTGAGTCTGGAGGGGGTCGAAGGGGTGAAGGAGGTAGCAGCCGTTTAACGAGTTGACGGAAGAGCCTGGAAGAGGAGGGGGAGGACTTAGAAGGCCTGGAACTCACAAGCCTGATGATATGGAGGTGCATGTCTAGTGGGAAGATATTGGGAGGAACAAGAATACAAACACCGCGAGGTCATTCCATGAGGGAGATCAGTGAAGGAGAGAAGAGACAGACCTGGGAGGGAATGTTTGTAGGAGTGTAGGCAGCTCCGAGGAAGGAGGAATACCGCCAACTGGTAACCAAGATGTAAGGGTGTGGAACAGAGAAATCAGCTGCATCTTCATCCCTTTCTCATGCGTGAAGCTTCAACCGATAAGAACTGAACTTTCACCGGTAGGACTTCGAAGATCGGGACCATATAAGTGCCCGACTCAGAGGCTCCAGTAATTCCCGTACCCGTCCGCCTCGTGCGTGGCCGAGCGGTATGGTGTGCGGGAGCCAGAAAACATTGCTCAGTGCGCGGCACTGGTGGTACAGTTTTCGTAAGCCGTAGGATGGCCCGGGTTCACTTCCGGGCCTAGTCATTGCAGGCTGAGCCTTTTGCCTTTTTGCCCTTTTTTGTTCGGACATGTAGTCAGAAGAAACGTCAAGGAGAGGAGCAGAGCGAGAAAGGTTATTGTCGGAAAAGAAATGAATGCCCACGCCGCGGTATGAATCTGAACACCAAAATTTGCTGGTTCCAGACTCACAAAATTCCAAGCTAAACATCACAAATATTTACCTCTGCCAGACTTCCTACTCACCTTCTCGGCGACCTACCGGCGATATCTCACCACGATCCGCGGACGCGGAGGCGGAGGCGGAGGGCATTCTCGGCCACCACCGCCAAACGCTGGGAAAGGTGGGAAGAACGGTTGATCAAAATTGGGGACCGGAGGAGCTGACATTGGACGCGCCATCAGGTTGTGGTGTCCTTAGTAGTAACCACTACTAGCATTAGGATAAGTTTGAAAAAAAGGAGGCATCAAAGAAGCCCCGGCCGGATTGTATCCACCATGCACCGGACAAGACATTGGACGGCCCCGACGGCATCGGAGTGAAGCCGCCATATCCACCGCCATACCCACCGCCATACCCACCATACGTAGTTTCACCACCGGCACCGTAACTCATACCCGAGGATGAACCACCGCCGCAGTTACTACTGGCATGAGCGCCATAGATCCACTTCCAGTCAGCAATTTTCACCTGCCCCTTATCAAACATCCTCCGTATCGCTGTTGAGCAGCGAACATTACCGCAGGCCGTTAGGAGCTCATAGTAACCGGAACCCCAGGAGTATTCTGGGCAGCTGTTTCCGCAGGACTCGGTGCGGGTGGTTTGTGCGGGGGGCTGTTCGTGTCCGCAGGAATATATGGGCCAAAGCTTGCGGCGCATGTTTTGGTGATTAAGTCTGAAGGTAAGGTTGGTTCGGTTTGGATGGGATTGGGTGTGTTCTCTATGGCGGTGAGTGTCTCAAACGGGCTTTTTAACTCCCTTTGAGGTCGTGACATTGCTGCAATTTCTCCCTTTGCGAAGTGCATTATCACAGGATCAGAGGTACGTAAATGGATCCATCATTGACGTTGGAGTTGATGTTTTATCAGGCGAACAACAAATATGTCCGTTTGTCTTCGTGGATCATGATCATTGACGCCAATGTATCACAAAACTCTGGTTCAAATGCTCTTTCCTGTAGATTTCTATCAAGGAAGTGATACCGTTCGGCGATAGTTGAGATCGAAACAAACAGCATGTCTCCCATAAGACACTCGACAACTGCGTCATGTGCTAAACAAAGAACTTTGATGATGCACACAAACCAACAAATGCATATTTCCCCTGGCATTCCCCGATTAGTTGCACTCGTCGTGCTTGCTCTCTTCACTTTACCTTGCAAGAAGACAGTGACACCCCACGAAAAAAAGAGGAAGGGACGAAGAGCAACGAGACGTGCTATGAACTTCGAGCCAGCCATCTACCTACCTACTACCTCCTCCCATTCGAGTGACTCAATACTAGGTACCCGGAGGCCGTCAAGTCCCCAACCACTTGAAGGGACAACCGACCACTTATCACTAACCGCTCGCCACTTCTGATGCCGCTCCCTCGGTCTTTCAAGGACACCTTCGAAACTTTCCGTACTCATTTTCGCGCATCTCCTTCGGGCAATCACCCATACAGCCCATACAATACCTCTCCTCTACGTACCCGTCCGCCTTCCACCCCATCCCATCCCATCCCACAACTATACTCCTCTACCCCTCCACCTACGCCTCAGGGGCATATATACTTATAAGGCCCGGCCGGCACCAAGTCCCGTGCCTTCCTTCACAAATGGCAAACACCATCGGACGAAATCTGGACCGCCCGCGCTTGGCCTTAATAAGGAAGCGACCAATCCACAAACCGAATTGGCAGGATCTCCTCGGGACCAGATACCTAGGAGCTATCTGGTCCCATTAAGGGTTCTCTTCAGTATACTACTGTACCCTCCGCCCCGGTCCGGTCTACGAAGAGGTCTCATGTTCGAAAATTCGTGGGCTGTACGTTACGAAATTTCTTTCGAGCAAAGGAACTGAAGCTGGGATTTCGGATTTCGATACGTCTTTTCTGTATTCGTTCCCGAGGAGAGTAGTAGTGTTTTGCCATGGGGAATCTTGTTTTCTTTGCCTTTTTTGTTATTCATTTGCTTTTTTGCCCTTGAATGTAGTGGTGAGAGGGAAGTAAAGGTTTGAGATCTGCAGGACCTGGTAGGAGGAAGTGGTGCGGCCTAAGTAGCTGAGCGGTTAGTAAGTCCGTTTATCAAAACTTTGCGGTTCGTGCGCGTGGTACTGCTTGCTTTCGAACGAGGTTTTTGGGCTAATATGTAGTAGGAAAATGCGGCGGTGTCGATTGCAGGTGTAGTGAATTCTACTTCATACAGTTTCTGTAGGCCGAGGGAGGGACTCGAAGACCGCCCCTGGGATTGACATGATCGCTGATTGAAACTAAGCTCATCTGCGCACCGGACACGAGAAGGTGAGGTTGGAGAGTTAGAACAAACTGAATCAGAGACATCCAAGTCTTCGAAAAGGGAACATCTTGCTCTGCGATAACGTTGGGGGCATCAAATATGGCTCTCTCACCAAACAGAAGCTGAAGGCTTATACTGGTGCCAGCTAGGGAGGTCTCTTAGAGGTAAGAAACCACTTCAGACCCAAGGGCATCTGTCCCAAGTCGCATCTCGGTCGCAGGAGAGATCTTTCACTCAACACGTTGTAACTCACTGACAGTCTTGATCTTTGAAAGCTAATGTAAGATAATGAGAAATAATAACAAAGCAATCTATACAGGATCCGCTTTCATACATTATCGATCGAGTGTCCTCGTAGTATGTAGGAGGAGAGGTTATCACGATGGTCCTTGCCCCTGGCCTCGCTTCTCATCCCACCGAGTTCACCGACCAGTTCTTTACTAGGTACCTAGGTTCACCGGTTCACCGAAAGATACCGAAAACAACTTCAAAACCCGTCTCGGCCCGATCGCCCCGGATCTCCGAGCCTGCCTTCCTTCGTTAGGGGGGTGATCCGTAGCCGTTTTTTTGGGGGTTTTTTTTCACCGGGGAAAAAGGTACTTCTGGTGAACAAGTTGCACGGACCCTTTTCACCGGCTTTTCCACCGGCGATGCCAAGTTCTCTCGAGGTCTCTCCGGTGTTTTTAGGTTTTGAAAATGGTGATCCTTTGTTTTGGCGTTGGAGTTAGTTGGGCTGGCTATAGCGGCTTCAGCATTATTTTGGCGCGGTGTCCAGTGGGTGATGCAACATATGAAAAGCACCCTTTCGTGTTTTTTTTTTTTTGCTCACCGAGTTAAAATGGATGAAATTGGATGCGAGCGATCTGGTTGGATAAAAGCCTAAAAAGTGGACCATTTCTTTTCACAAAATCACAAGGGTGAGAAAGACGTTCACCCTGTGAAAAAGGGTACAAAGTTTAGGGAACTTTTTCACCCGGGTGAAAGCCTCCCCCCCCCCCCCCCCCCCCAAAAAAAAAAAAAAAAAAAAAAAGGAAATAAAAACGGCTACGGATCACGCCCTTAATACTGTTCTCCATATGCGCAGTCGCTTCGCTTGCGGTTGCGGCGCCAGTGACACTCGGACCAGACCCTGTGTGGATAGGCCATGTAACCTTACTTAACCTGACCTGACTCCATCACAATGGCCAGGGTGATTCGTGTAACATGGGAAGTGATAGCCTCACTTTTTTTTTTCTTTCCCTCCGTTTTCCTCTCAGCTGAACGACACATCCTCAAGAGCGAGGCTTGTAAAGGACAGGAATCTTCGAACGGGGGGAAGGTTGAGGTTGAGGGTAGTACCTATCCATGTTGTGTTGAGGTTAGATCCAGAGATATCCGATCCCTTATCGCATGAGAACCCGCAACTTCGTATCCAACCAAAAGAAAACCTGGGGTTCCCTGGTCTGTTTTGCTAGTTGATGATTTGGTTTCTTGGCGATGGATATGCAAGAAGGGTCTAGGTAATACTCAACCGTTAAAACTAAAGTCCAATACATACCTCTCATCGCAAGTACTCGACCTTCGTGCCTTTGTTTTGAAGTCCCCCTTTTTTTTTTCAGTCGCTTTTGAGTTTTCTTTCCTACCTTGTCGTTTATTTCTGGTCTCTACACTGTAGAATAACCCCCCCATTGGCCACCCACAGCTTCCTCCCCTCTTTATTCCCGTCTGTAGGCCCGTTGTGCTGGGCCGTAGCCGCCGTTCGGGTTCCCTATATTTCACGGGCCTGACATGACCTAACAGGATGGAAGAAGATGAAAAGAAGAAGGCAAAAACTTCCATCATTATTACCCTTTCTTGGCATTGGTAGACGATTTAACCCAGTTTGACACAGTCTGAACGGGGGGTCGTTATCCAGATCCCAAAAAATTTCCTTTTTCGGCAGTGCACAAACCTCTTTTCTTCTCAAGACGTTCCTCCAGCCTCCAGCAAACGTGCTCTGCAACCCAGAATGCAGCAATTCACTCAAACAGCCCCCTTTTGGGGCCAGCTGAGTTGCGAAAAGGAGTTTCCCAGCAATTCCTGAGTAGCTGGTACAAAAATCTTTTACAATTTTCCAAGTGACAGGTGCGAAAAGTTGGGTGCGTTGAGGTGTTGGGAGGTACGCGGGACTAAATGCTTAGGGTGGGAAACTGGGGATCTGGATAGGGTTCCCCAAGAACGTCCCGGAGTTTTATGCCAAGATCTTGGGACAGAAAAAAACGTTTCTTTGCTGTCGAGTTGGATTAGTGTTGTAGGTATGATTGTGGTATGTAACTCGAAACTTACAGCATGGTGGTCTGATATCCCATCAATTTTACACTTTTACGTTTAGCGCCTAACCCCCCTTCTACCCGCATGCTATGCTATTACAGGAAACGTCGAAACGAAGCAATAGCATCCAAGCGTGTATGTAAGGAAGCGGCGCTGGCTCCGGATGATCTGACCGAGATCAGATCAAGATCAGCACTGACAAGAAAAAAGAGGGATGGCCAGGCAGGGGAAAAAAAAAGGAGAAACGTAAAAAATTCGAGATATGTACACAGTAGTTTGGATTGGAGAGATTGAGCCTCCCGCGGCAGGCATCCCGGCATCCCGATTCCCGTTAGACACATCTTGGATTGCTCCGGCTCCGAGCAACCCCCTTGATCGCTTGATTCCTTGCTGAGGGTTGGCAAAAAGGTTGGTCGCATGGGTGCTTTGGTCCCTTGTGTGGGCGAGTTGCTGGGTGGGTGGGTTGTTTACTAAGAGGTTACCAAATAATGTTTGGGTTCTTTTGGAACTGTGATAGGAGTCTAGTGTCCGCGAGTCCGTTGTTTCACTAACTGGGGCGGATCTGTTTCCTGTGAGTGGTGGTTGCATTTGCAACGTTAAAAACGGTGATGGTATAGGGCTATTTTCCACAGCTAGCCCACACCTCGAGCTTCAATTCGCCACTTCAAGGTTACGATATAGCGCAGAGGGAAGGAACGGTTTGGTTCGGTTTGCAGACCATGTGGAATGTGGAGGTAAGTGAAGGGTTTGTGGTGGGACTAGATATAACGTTGCCGGTATCCGGCCGAACGAATAGAGAAAAATATGAAATCAAGGGTTGGCGGTTGGTTTATCGCGGAAATGGTGTGAGCGTTGTGTTTTCTTGGACAATACCACAACTGTAACCCTTGCCTCAACCACCCACTTGGCGTGTTTGGGCAGGCGAGGCCGCGAGGCGGAGGGAGACAAGGATGGATATTACATGGTTTTCAGGGTCTTTGAGAAACTCGAAAAGGGAAAACAGACAAAGCGAGGAACATATCCGGTTGGGCCGATCTGGGCATTCTCGTAGTCTTACCGACCCGAGGCTGGATCTGTCTCGAACTGCTTTTTTGTGTTCTTTCCTTTTGGCCTCGTTCGGTTCTTGCATTTGCTGGCCGGCCAAAAACAGACAAGATCTGACGTTCGGGAGGTAACCAACACATCAAACAGATGAGTTGATGCGGATGACAATGTCTCTTGATACAGCCATGTCGGCTTGGGTTATGTGAAGGTGTGTCGCTCTTGTGCCTTAATCACAAGATAAAACAGACGAAAGGCCTTATCGCAATTTGTCGATCGCCCCGGCTGTCGATATGGCCTTATGTTTTTCTTGTGCTCCCTTTCACCTACGCGCCATTCGGCTGACAGGTGGACAAAAGGGGATAAAGAGCAAAAATGTCGAATCTGGATCCGGTGATCGACATTTGCCACCTGACCGCTTTTCAGGGTCCTGGGCCACCGGGCCTTGGGGAACGGCCTGTGGAGTTTTGAACGGTTGCCATGAGCTGCCATGTTGTGTTCTGGACATTGTGTCATCTGCGAATGGGAGGCTGACAAGCAGACGGACAGGACTTCCAAGAGTTCTGGAAGGCCTCAAGTGCGAATACGTACTGTGTCCCTGGTGTTATTTTCTGGGAGTTGGGTTGTCAGCCTCCATTCGGATGTCAAGCCGTTTCGTATCAAATGGTAAACAGCAAGCGAAACAAATTCGCAAGATTATGCAGTCACGTGAGAGAAAACCAAGCCTTCCGATACTGCACAAGTAGGTGATCCCATCAGTACATAGGTGCGCATTGACGCTCAGATCCACGTTTTCCTCATGGTGCTTAGCTGTTAATCATATACTTTATTCTGAATGAGGCTTGACTTACACGAGGCTGGGACACTAGTTACCAGACCAGCACACATATCTTATAGACGCCCATCTTAAGCGGCGTTCCAAGGTGATTTACTTGATGCGTATACAAAGTCGTTTTCTCTTGTTGTTACGAAGTCATGATATCTCTCTTTGGATCTATCCGCCAGCTGATGCTTAACTCGAGTCGTAAGTTGTTGACTACGCTCCGCCGTTTCAAGCGGAAGCCGGGCGGAGCTCCGGTCGGCGAAGTCGGATACGATGGCAAATTCAGCTGAAAGTGTCAATGTGTCACGATTGCCGCCATCGTTATTGCTCGAATCGTATAAGCTTGTGTTTCCCCAACAGGCAAGTCCTGCCATGTCTTGCAGTGGTCTCTGTTTCCACGTCGTCAATTCAAGCCTTCACCGCCGCGACTTGCACCTGAAAGAAAAATTATGTCTTGCTGGCCAGGGTTTGGTCGTTCTGGGCGCCAAATGGTGCCGTCCCAATGGCGGCTTTCGCGAGAAGAGACGAAAAGCTAGCAGTGACGTAGGGGGCTGGCGATACACACTTTGGAACCCGGCAAGCGACAGCCGCTTGCTGGCCATGAGACGAGGGGGAAGTGAAAGCTCCAGGAGTGTTGGGCATCGTCCGGGTCGCCCGTTGATAGATCCATAGCCTGGGGAAACTGGAAGGAGGGGTAAATATTGACAGGTGCAGGTATCTTGTAGCGTAATAAAAGTAAACAATGGGGTCGCGTGCGCTGCGGATGAAACCGATTTTGACATGTTGTCGATCCGTTCCATGATCTCGATTGCATTTCTTTTGGCCCGTCTAGTGGTCGATTTCCATTCGAACTTGATGGCGAACCTTGCGAACGAAAAAGCAAAAAGTTAAATGGATGTGGAATGGAAGGTGTGGCTCTTGCTCTCTCCGTCGGTGTGATGGGGCAATCATATGCGAGAAGCCCTAGGAATTCACTGAGTCTAGCCGCTTATGGATTAGTGTACAGTATTTGGTTAACTGTACTGCAAAAGTTGGGGAAGGAGACTCCAACGACGCTGCTTCCTGCATGGGCATCTTTGGGTGCCCAGCACTGCATCGTCAGTTATCAGTGTCCTTCAGTTGGGTCGTAACCTCAAAAAGTTGGGCGTTGAAACTCCCACGATATGCCGACGGGTTCGGTGAGGCTCAAAGTAGGGCGGGGCCGCGTCTAGAACTGCTTTGTCTGCCACAGAGCTGGAACTGCTGGAGCACACGGTTCCCTTCCGAGATGCGAACTCGAACTGAGGCTCACCTTGTGATCTCGCGTGGGACGGTGAGTTATGTACACTGCATAGTAGTCAACGTTACCTTGACAAGGGCCGGCTGCAACCAGGGGAGCTTTCCAATGTCATATTTTCGTCTCTGGATTGTTCAGCAGGCGTTGATGCATCTGGAGTCGAGGTTATCTCCAAAGCTTTGCTGATGAATCCAGCTGGTGTCCTCTGTTGATATTGGCGTCTTTTTGAAAAAGCGATTAGCTACCCCTACATCGGCATGCCTTGACTGGCAACTGAAACCTGCTGCGATGCTGGCAACTGAAACCTGCTACGATGCAGGCAATATTTGGACAGCTGTACTTGTATGTAGTCGACAAAAGGTAACGAAGCCGGGGGAAACAATCCGGCCCGTTCAACGTGATGTCTCCAGGGGTCGGTCCTCTCTGTACGTGTACGACGTTGAAGAGGTGGCGTTGAGCAACCCCGCAAACCGTTTCGGGCGACTGACTGCTGGAGGTAGTGTAGCTACACTACTGCGCATACAGATGGTACTGCCAACCAGTGATCTCCATGGCATCGATCGATCGTTTGTTGATGGGAGATCAGTGCGTCCCTATGGCCTTTCTTCGAAGACGCTCGATTACTGGCGATTCGGCGACCATGCCCAGCCGACCAGATGCGCAATAGAGGCAAAAACGGCTTCTTTTAGCATGAAAGCATGACCTGACTGCCTTGACTTCTAAGACTCCAAGTCGCACAGTAAAGAGAGTCTTGTGCAAGGCGCCTCGTGTGCCATCGTGTGCGGGTATCCCATGCGTGCCATCTGCCAGCTGCCTGACCACAGTAGGTGACCTGGTTGCCTTGGGTCCCTTACTCCCTTTTGAGATCGAGATCCAGGCCCGAGATGGGAAACGTGAGTTGAGGATGGTGTTTCTAGTGGTAAATGTCAGCTATGCCCCTGAAATTCCGAGATTCCGATCTGGGGTTTGCGGCCTTGCGGGAGAGGGGCGCTCTCTTCCTGGTAGGGGCAGGATTGTGTGGTCGTCAATATGTCCAGGTCGATGTTTCCTTGTGTCCCCTTCATGCCGTTTTCTTTTCCGAATTCTCAAAACATCTATGATCAGACCCTTCCGTCCTGAAGAGTCCCAGGCACGTCCTGGTTCCCGAGCGGAAACTCCCCGTCCCGGCGGCTGTCCGTCTGTGTGTTCGCCGTCCCTCCGTCTCCGTCGGAACGGGACCACGAGATGGGACGAGTCAGGCACGTGTCAGGCTCGAGGTTTGCAGGTGGCGTGTGAAGTGTTGCCGCTCACACTGTCCCACGTAAGGTAGGTACTGGCAACCGTGCACCACAAAGGGCAGGGCAGTTGCCAGTGCCAGTGCCAGGCCGCTGCAGCCTTTGATACCACCTGCACGGCGCTGGATTTCGGAGTCCGGACGGTGGACGCCGAGTGGCAGGAAGAAACTGACTGCGAATAACTGAGATATCAGATGAACAAGTTCTGACCAACTGTTGACTGATGAGCTCTTTACTATACTTTGAATGACTCGATGTGAGAAGTGAACCCGAGAATGGTCAAAGGGTCCCATACACGCAAAGCACAGACCATTCCCTCAGGTCTCAAGGGCTAAGCATCAGCACCACTGCAAGAAGCAACCAAAGACGAGTTGCCTTGCCGTGCAGGAAGCGCAGGCAGCGCTGATCCCTCCCTTACTCGGCGGCTCGGCCGGCAAACCCCACCAGCCCACCCCCATCCCGTCTCTGCGGCCTCTTGTCTCTTGCGCTGTGAAGCAAACTGAAGATCTAGCCAAAGAGGAAGAAGAGATTGAGCACTGGAGAGGCTTCTTTCTGACTGACTTTTGGTGTTTTGCCTTGCCCAGCAGCAGCCTGCTCTCCAACAACAGACCACTCCAGTCTCAAACCTTGGTCCCACCCTCCACACTCGTCGTCCTCGCGCCACCATTATCCTTGTTGGCCATCGTGGGCCCTGTCTCTCTCTCATCCCATCCGTTTTCCCTTTCAGAATTTCCCCATCCACGTGCCATATCTCGACGAAGCCTTTCCGCAGTTCGTTTACCTGAAGGCACCGTCCGCAGCACACTGTGCAAAAGTCCGTCAACCTCGACCTCCCTAGGCAGTCTACAACTCGACCAAAAAGTGAAAAAGAGAAAAAACGACCACAAAGAATGAAGAGAGAGTGACGGGATAGGCAAAGCAGTTGGGAACGAAAAGGAAAAGAAACAAAAACCAAGCGACACTAGGAAGTGGTAAACGGCACCAAAACCCCACAGGATTCATCCAGCCATTCAACGCTCAGCGCCCGCCCCTGTTCCCCGTCCCACGGCACTAACAAAACTGGCACTGTGCTCCTCTACACTAGCGCTCCGACGGACTCTGCACTTTTTGCAGACTCGCTCAAACAGACACTGCAGTGCCCTGCTGCGGCCCCGACGAGTCTGTCTCTAGTCCCGTTCCAGTCCCGTCCATCCAGGAGCCAGTGATCCGACCCAGTCGACCCAGTCCCGCCCGCTGCCAGCCAGTCGAGAGCCACAGTCCCAAGTCCAGGCACCGCTCGATACTCTCCTCTTTCTCCGCCTCACTCTCCCAACCTGGCCCGCAGTCCACAGTCCACAACTGCACCCACCGGGCCACCACCACTCACCACCAACGGCCCGGACTCGTTGAACCAGAATCCCAGCCCAGCCCAGCACAAACCACCCGAGGAGCCAGGCCCAGCAACAGATCACTTCTCAGCAGTGCCAGTCCGCATTCCGCAGTCGTCCCCAGGTCAACAGCGACCAGACTGAACCTGAGGGGAACAGTCAATAGGACGGGACAACCCACCGCTGTTGCTGTCCCCAGTCCCAAGCGCTACCGACCTAGCCACGGAGAAAAAGCGACCAAAAGAGGCAAACAAAATCTCCTACTACTAGCACCGAGGCGCACACATCGAGTCTCCTCCGAGCCTGAAGCCTCAGTCAGCTCAAGCTCCCGCTCTCCTTTCGCGATACAATCCTTTTGAAAAACACCATTCCCACCCATCGCGGGATCCCAACCACCTACAAACAGTGAGCCCACCCCCAACAGCACTGTCCTTTCGTCTGAAACTTCCCCAAATCCACGCGCTGCATTCTTCACGTTGCTGACGATCCCCTGCTTCAAGACCACAAACCCGACGCTTTGCATTGCAATCCGCAACACCACATCAACCTACCCAACCAGCCACAAACCAGAGACCAGAGGTCGATACAACGCCGCTCCCTCCTCTCTCGAGTCCATCTCCCATCTCGATTCAATTGAACGTCATTACCCTACACCCGCAAACGCCCATGAAGTCGCAAGAGTCGATTGTTACCCACTAGCATCCGCGCCTTGCCCGACTGCGTTTCCTGCTCTATTCCGTCCAAGGCTCACGGCGCCAACGGCCGTAGCCCAAAATCATGACTGACGGACCAACTCTCGCAGCTATTGCTGCTCTCGTCAAATCCTTAGCCGTCGACCCGGCCACTACCCAAACCTCTGGACTTCGCCCAAGCACCCATGTCAGGCTTCCCGGTCCCTATACCCGTGAGAAGGGTGACTTGGAGCGAGAGCTCTCCGCTCTTGTTGTCCGCATAGAGCAGCTGGAGACTGCCGCCATCGCTGCCACTCCTCCAGTTATGCCCGATACACCAAATGCGACACCCGATGCGCTGTTTTCAAATGGCGCCCTTTCGCCATCCGAAACGCCTGATGCTCGCTACCCCGCTCCGCTACCGCGGAATGGCTTCATCGACGAGGCCCTTGAGGGTCTCCGCGAACATGTCGACGACCAGTCCAAGCTGCTTGACAGCCAGCGTCAGGAGCTTGCTGGTGTCAATGCACAGCTGATTGAGCAAAAGCAACTTCAGGAAAAGGCCCTTGCTATTATCGAACAGGAACGGGTTGCTACCCTTGAGCGGGAACTCTGGAAGCACCAAAAGGCCAACGAGGCCTTCCAAAAGGCTCTCCGAGAAATCGGTGAGATTGTTACTGCCGTCGCCAGGGGTGATTTGTCCAAGAAGGTCCGCATGAACTCGGTGGAAATGGACCCGGAAATCACCACTTTCAAGCGTACGATAAATACAATGATGGACCAGTTGCAAGTCTTCTCCAGCGAAGTCTCGCGTGTCGCTCGTGAAGTCGGAACCGAGGGTATTCTCGGTGGCCAGGCTCAGATCGAAGGCGTTGACGGCACCTGGAAGGAACTTACAGACAACGGTATGTTTTATCCCACCTTGACAACCGCAGTGGCCCATTTACTGACCATCATCTAGTCAACGTCATGGCCCAGAATCTTACCGACCAAGTGCGAGAGATCGCTTCCGTAACGACTGCTGTCGCCCATGGCGATCTTACCAAGAAGATTGAGCGTCCCGCCAAGGGTGAAATACTTCAACTTCAACAAACCATTAACACAATGGTGGATCAGCTACGGACTTTCGCCTCTGAAGTTACACGTGTCGCCAGAGATGTCGGTACCGAGGGTATCCTCGGTGGTCAAGCCGACGTTGAAGGAGTCCAGGGCATGTGGAATGAACTTACGGTTAATGTGAACGCCATGGCCAACAATCTAACAACCCAAGTCAGAGATATCATCAAGGTTACTACCGCTGTCGCCAAGGGTGACCTTACACAAAAAGTACAAGCTGAATGCCGCGGTGAGATTTTCGAACTGAAGAAGACTATCAACTCTATGGTGGACCAACTACAACAATTTGCTCGCGAAGTCACAAAGATCGCCAGGGAAGTCGGAACCGAAGGAAGGCTCGGTGGGCAGGCCACTGTTCACGATGTCCAGGGTACTTGGAGGGACCTCACCGAAAACGTCAACGGCATGGCCATGAATTTGACCACGCAGGTGCGAGAAATTGCAAAGGTTACTACAGCCGTCGCCAAGGGTGATTTGACCAAGAAGATTGGGGTCGAGGTTCAGGGTGAAATCCTGGATTTGAAGAACACTATCAACACCATGGTTGACCGTCTTGGCACTTTCGCTTTCGAGGTCAGCAAGGTCGCCAGGGAAGTCGGCACCGATGGCACCCTGGGTGGTCAGGCCCAGGTTGACAATGTGGAGGGCAAGTGGAAGGACCTCACAGAGAACGTCAACACCATGGCCAGCAACCTTACATCTCAGGTAAGCTCCCCTAATGTCCTTTGCGGCATGCACTGTTTGCTAACTTTTTCAGGTCCGTGGGATCTCTACCGTCACACAAGCCATTGCCAATGGTGATATGAGCCGCAAGATCGAGGTTGAAGCCAAGGGGGAGATACTTATACTCAAGGAGACTATCAACAACATGGTTGACCGGCTTTCCATTTTCTGTAATGAGGTGCAGAGAGTCGCAAAGGATGTCGGTGTCGACGGTATCATGGGAGGACAAGCCGATGTTGCTGGCCTGAAGGGCAGGTGGAAGGAAATCACCACCGATGTCAACACAATGGCGAACAACTTGGTACGTTTCGCCGCCAGCACCTCGGAACAGCGCCTTTTGCTAATCCCTTTTACAGACGGCTCAAGTGAGAGCTTTCGGCGACATCACAAACGCGGCAACAGACGGGGACTTTACAAAACTCGTCGAGGTAGAAGCCTCAGGCGAGATGGACGAACTCAAAAAGAAGATCAATCAGATGGTCTACAATTTGAGGGACAGTATCCAACGTAATACCCAGGCCAGGGAAGCCGCCGAACTGGCCAATAAGACCAAGTCCGAGTTTTTGGCGAATATGTCCCACGAAATACGCACACCCATGAACGGCATCATCGGCATGACACAACTTACTCTTGATACTGACCTAACACAGTATCAGAGAGAAATGCTCAACATTGTCAACTCCCTGGCCAACAGCTTACTGACCATCATCGACGACATTTTGGATCTGTCCAAGATCGAAGCTAGGCGTATGGTCATCGAAGAGATTCCTTATACGTTGCGTGGCACCGTCTTCAACGCGCTCAAGACTCTTGCAGTCAAGGCAAACGAGAAGTTCTTGGATCTTACATATCGTGTCGACCATTCTGTACCCGACCACGTCGTCGGTGACTCCTTCAGGTTGCGCCAGATTATTCTTAACCTTGTTGGCAACGCTATCAAGTTCACCGAGCATGGTGAAGTCAGTCTTACCATCCAGAAGGCCTCTTCAGTGCAATGCAGCACCGATGAATACGCTATCGAGTTTGTCGTTTCCGATACTGGTATCGGTATTCCGGCGGACAAGCTGGATCTTATCTTCGACACTTTCCAGCAGGCCGATGGTTCAATGACTCGCAAGTTTGGCGGTACTGGTCTCGGTCTCTCTATCTCCAAGCGTCTCGTCAACCTCATGGGTGGTGACGTGTGGGTGAAGAGTGAATATGGTAAGGGTAGCAAGTTCTTCTTCACCTGCGTGGTCCGCTTGGCCAACGACGATATCTCGTTGATCGCCAAGCAGCTCAACCCTTACAAGAGTCACCAGGTCCTGTTCATCGACAAGGGCCGCACCGGACATGGTCCTGAGATCGCCAAGATGCTCCACGGCTTGGGTCTCGTTCCCATCGTCGTCGACTCGGAGAGGAGTCCTGCGCTCGAGAAGGCCAGAGCTGCCGGCCAGGCGCCCTACGACGTTATCATTGTGGACTCGATTGAGGATGCAAGGCGCTTGCGGTCTGTTGATGACTTTAAGTACCTTCCGATCGTCTTGCTAGCACCTGTCGTTCACGTCTCGCTGAAGTCTTGCCTTGACTTGGGTATTACGTCGTACATGACGACGCCTTGTCAACTCATCGACCTCGGTAACGGCATGGTCCCTGCTCTTGAAAATAGGGCCACGCCGTCGCTGGCGGACAACACCAAGTCTTTCGAGATCCTGCTTGCCGAAGACAACACCGTCAACCAGAGGCTCGCGGTCAAGATCCTGGAGAAGTATCACCACGTCGTCACCGTTGTTGGAAACGGTGAAGAGGCTGTTGAGGCCGTCAAGAGGAAAAAGTTCGATGTCATTCTTATGGACGTCCAGATGCCTATTATGGTGAGTAAAAGCTGTCTTTAAGATAAGAAACCGATGCTAACAATTCCATAGGGCGGTTTCGAAGCCACAGCCAAGATTCGCGAGTACGAGCGCAGCCTCGGCAGCCAGCGCACACCCATCATCGCCCTCACGGCCCACGCCATGATGGGCGACAGGGAGAAGTGTATCCAGGCACAAATGGACGAGTATCTCTCCAAGCCGCTGCAGCAGAACCATCTAATCCAGACCATTCTCAAGTGTGCGACGCTCGGCGGGCAACTACTCGAGAAAAACCGGGAGCGCGAGCTCACTCGTGCTGCCGACGCCGTCACAGGCGGTCGCCGCGACAACGGCATGTACTCTGCCAGCCAAGCCGCGCAGCACGCTGCGCTCCGCCCACCTCTCGCCACCAGGGGCATCACTGCCGCCGACAGCCTCGTCTCCGGCCTGGAGAGCCCGTCCATCGTGACGGCGGACAAGGAGGATCCTCTGAGCAGGGCACGTGCAAGCCTCTCCGAACCTAACATCCATAATGCAAGCTAACCGTGTGGATGGGTCGATTCGACTCTTGTTGGAGGAATTTAGCTGGTCATGCGAGCACATACCGCTACTCTTTGATCAACATCGCGTGCGATATTCGTACACGCACCAAGCAACCAACGGCCACGCCAACTAAGTGGAAGAAGGTTTTGCGAGATGGGATGGAAGGAAAAATGAAACGAGGAGAGAAAGGAGGAAGAAAGGATCGAAGTGGATGGAGTCCGTGTTGTCTTTATTGTGTTGTGTGTTTTTTGTCCGGTACCCGGGTTCAGATCAGGTTCTTAAGGTCCAAAGGCGGTTTCTGTTATTAACAAGGCATTGAAATTATTACTTGCGGCTGGTTTGCTAGTTTTCGATTTTTGTATGTATGTCTTGTTCGTCTGTCTCGTTTCTCTCGTATTTACTGTTCAACTGTCGCTTGCAATCGCTGGTCTTGTCTTTGCTGGACCTTGTTTGCTGCTGCCGCCGCTCGTCTGTCTGTCTGCTGATCTGGCTTTCTGGCTTTTGGTTTTTGGTTTTTGTTGTATGGCTTGCTTGGCTTTGATGGTTAAGAAATGGTTAGGGTCTCCCTGTACCCGGACCTGGGGACTTCTGTTTGCTGCTACGTCTCTACTGACTGACTGGTTTCTTTTTTATCGCTATTGCATGATACCTACACTACACTACTACTAATAAATCAGGAGTACAATGAACATCTACCTAGCACGTCATCCGAGTAACCGGTTGCTGTGTTTATTTTATTCGCCTCTTCACTTGAATGTATGTAAATGGAGTATCTCATAGGAAACAATTAGACACTGCACCTAACATCAACCAGTTGAGAATTCACACACCTCTTTACATTTTACAGCGTTATGTCAACTTATTCATACCCCCCCTCTCCCCCACCTTCCCTCGCCCCTTTCCGTTCCCTTTGTATTAAAGTCTTATCTCCCTGCAGCACTGGGTACTAGAAACACATTTGACATATTTTCCTTCCTTATCAGCGAAGAAAGGAGGTGGATGGTGCCATGGTGAACAAGCAGAAGAAAAGGCACCTCAACAGCTTTCAGAGCTCAAACCCAATTCATTCGAGTTGCACAAAGTGGATAGGGTAACTGGAGGATGATACCTGTAATTACCTTGGTACCAGTTTATAATTATTCCACGCAACTGAAGCCGACGCAAATGGGAGTTTATCACCAACCACTTAGGTAACCGAAAGAAACAGAACATGCCTACAAAGAACCATTTGATCACCGCAAAACCACGAGAAAGCAAGGAGAGAGACCACGAGAGAGAGAGAGAACGATGGAAATAATAAACACACACCTTGTCGAATGATGTATATGTATCTTTCTTGTATATATATATATATATATTTCCTTCCATTTGCTCGGCGGCTAACTAAAACTCCATTTTCTTGCAAAACGAAGTGGAGAAATTCTTCTTCGCGCAAGCGGACGGGGAGGATAGAGAGAGAGAACCTCCACCTCACCTGTGTGTGAGCACTGAATATTCACACTTTTCTTTCTTTCTTTCTGAGACACTGAAGCATCAGGTGATTTAGAAAACTAGAATAGTGAGTAAAGTGATGGATGGGAGTCGTTTTCGCACTTTTTCCAAGTAGCCAGCCCCAAAAGTCAAACACACATATGCATACATACCTAGAGGTAGTAAACTGAAAGCTTTCATGTTCTTTCTCTCTCCGCCGCTTCTTCTGACTTTTGTTTGAGTCTGGACCTTTTTTTTTTTTTTTTTCTCTTCCCCTTCCGCTGCCCGGGCCTTGATGAGCTCCTCTTTAGGCTCCTTCCTCCTCTCTCTCTCTCTCTCTTTCTCTCTCTCTCTCTCTCTTTCTCTCTCTCTCTCTCTCTTTCTCTTCGCTCTTTCTTTCTTCTTTGGGTAATGATAATCTTCTTTCTGGAATGTCTCGGCTCTTTTTTTTTTTTTTTTTTTTTTTTTTTTTTTTTTTTTTTTTTTTTTTTTTTTTTTTTTTTTTTTTTTTTTTTTTTTTTTTTTGTTTTTTTTTTTTTTTTTTTTTTTTTTTTTTTTTTTTTTTTTTTTTTTTTTTTTTTTTTTTTTTTTTTTTTTTTTTTTTTTTTTCTCATTAAGCGCCCCCGGGCAGCCCAAATCACATCCATCCATCCATTGTCACTTCTTCTGAATTTGGTCGCCTTTCTCCTTTTTTACCACTCACCACTTCTTTCTGAAGGGAAGGAAGGAAAGTCAGATCTTGCTTGTCCTTCGTTCCTGCCCTTGCAGTGATGATCAAGTTATTCCATATGGGCCTGTGTGGTGATCATGAGTTACTTTATGTGATGACATGTACTTAGACAGTTTTTGCGTGAGTGAGTTGACAAAAACATCATCACTCACGATATTCTCCTGCCCTCTACTGTGTACGTGGTTTTTTCCACTTGTCTCTATTGCCTCAAGGTACCCTTTTACTCGTCAGGGTTAGAATTACCTACCCACTGCAGTGACCCTGTCATTGATTGTCATAATGAAAGTCAGAGAAAGGCGGTCGATTCAAGTCCTGAAGAGGCGAGGTGTCTGTTATTTCACTCGCTGGTCAGAAAACGTTATTACACTTGACAATTCGTATTACCTGACTTGTAACCAGGCCATACAGTTTATTACACATACTTCATGACTAACTGTGTATGTAACAAACATTACGACCACACCATCCAATCAGGTACACATTTCGGATGAATCGGGTGGTGACGAGGGCGTACAGTGTATTTACAGTGCAGTATGTACATCGCATACAATATACAACGTGTGATATATCCAGTAATACCGACAATGCCTGTTGAAAACTCGGAGCCCCGAACCAAAGGCCTATATCATGATATTCAAATAACTGACGTCCATCCGTCAGCTAGCCAGCCTTTACGGCGTATTATATGTTGTTTTTTATCTAGCCGTTTTAACCAACCCGGCTTCCTTTAGATCCTTCCCTTCCCCTTCCCCAATCCAATCATCCCCTGTCCCTGTCCCTTCTTCTCCTTACGTAACCCCTTCAATGCGTCCGGCGATCAACAATCTCGCCTGCCTTCAACAAGGCACTCATTCCATCGAAATTGGGGTTCCCTCCCTCTGGCTTCCTCTCTTCTTCTTGTTGTTGTTGTTGTTGTAGTTGTTGGTGTTGGTGTTGTTGATATTGTTGTTGCTGATGCTGTACCGGACCAGGACCCATCTGTTGGGGTGGTGGTCGTGGCGGGATTCCATACATAGCAGCAGCATTTGTTACAGCAGGGGGCGCGTGCGCGAGCGATAGAGCCCTATGGTAGCCTACGATGGCTTCGTCAGCTGCTTCTCTAGATAACGAAGGTGGCTTTCTCCACGGCATACCATTCGTCATGGCCAGGTTAGCAAGTGCCGGCGGCTGCCCTGCAGACATGGATATCTGCTGCGGCGGCTGCTGCTGATGTTGCGGCTGCTTTTGATGCACAGGCAAGGGACCCGTGGGGTACGGGTGGTGCGGTTGGCCTGCCTCATAGGAGTGGGAGGAGGTGGACGAGAGCAAAGCCTGTATCGGCAATGGACCGTCAGTAGGGGTCCTTGGATAGCCATAAGACGAGGTCGTGGAGGCTGAGGATATGCTACCCGCTGAGGACTGCTCCTTCTTCAACGCAGGCGGATATCTCCGATCGCCGCCAACCAAGCCAGGTGGGGGACCAGGGCTGTTGGTGAGACTTCCTCTTGGGAAATAGCTGCTAGGATCGTTCGTCTGTTGTGGTCCGCCGGGCAGAAATCTGTGGCTATCAAAAACATCGGAGAAGGATGGTAGATTCTGTTGAGATTGAGGTGTGCTTAGCGGCTGTTCCTGACGATGTTCATCTGGTCGGGCAGTCTCTGTTCGGCTTGGTAATGGGTAATTTCTCCCATTAGGGTTGAAAGCAGTGGGTGACCGTTGTTCTGGAGACCGTCGATTCACGTGGATCGTACGTGGCGATTGCATGGAATCGTCATGATACGACCCCGGGCTCAGTGCCGCCGAGTGATGAGAATCCGTTGTGGAAACAATAGAACTTATCCTCTGTTCCCTGGATGGTGGTGGTTCGCTTCCGTGAAGACTGTCACTGCCACCACTGCCACTCCGACATGTCCTGGTGGGCGTGGCAGCAGCGCTACTGGGACCACCAGATTCCGAGAGCTTCACTCGCTTTGACGAATCGTTGTCTGTAGCATGTTTTAGACACTGACTGACCCAGTCGAATACAAGTCATGCGTCAGACGAGGGCGTCGTATCATACGTACCTTGAGATGGGAGAGAATGCTTCGCCTTGAAGTCCGCCAAGTACTGCATGTACTTTTGGTATTGAGGCGTCTTCTTATACTCGGCAAGTTCGGCGTGATACTTTTCCTTGTAAGCCTGCGCTTTGGACTCATAAGGCTCCTTTTCAGCCGGCGTCAAGTTTTGCCAGTTCTCGCCAACCAACTTGGCAATCTCGGTGAATGAGAGGTTACGGCCCTTGAGGTCCTCACGCATCTCTTGAAAGGGGTAAACATGTTAGTTGCCTTCCTAACGCGGGGCAGACGCTTTCCAGTGGGTGACTTACTGTTGGAAAAAAGCACATAGGCTGACGGAGGCCTTTCCGGCGCATTTTCGTCCGCCTTTGGGTGTCTACGATACTTCCTCTTGGTAACAATGACAGTCCCAGGTTCTCGTAGCTCGAGCTTTGGTGGCTCAGCACGAGGTACAACCTCTGCTGGCCTGAAATCTTCTATGCTGGGCTGTGCCAAGGGAGCCAATGAAGCTTCTGGCGCAAGCCCTCGGTAATTTGCTATCCTCCTCTGGAGTTTCTGTTGGTCCGTGTCAGCAGTTGTGTGTACGCGGCAGTAAAAGGATTGCTTACCCGTCTATGACCTAATTTCACGCCTAGGACATCGCTGATGGACCAGCTGTGTTAGTCAAACTTTCAACATTCTGCCCGTGGAAGTCCAAACAAAATGCTTACAGGTCGGATTCCGTGATATCGAGAATAGTCTCCCATGTGTCGAAACCCTGCTCAACGAACGCATCGAGATACTGACTGATCCCCAACTCCCCAAAGATGACTGCTAATTGTTGCGCCATCGAGTCCAATTGGTGTGATTTGTCCTGCGTGGTGCACCGACGAATCGAAGTTCCCCAAAAAAATCCCTGCACCGAAGCTCAACGAGAGCTTCTTCCAAAAGAAATTGATGGTATCAATGTCAGGTTGCCACAAAACCAACTATTCCACAGGTGCATAGGTGAACTTGGAAGATCGGATAAAGGCGTCGTTAGGTTACCAAGCGACAAGAGATCTGGTTTCTACTGCCGTGCTGAATTCGTGTGGATGGATCGCTGTGGTGGGTATGGTGTGAGCTCTCGAATCAGAGCGAAAAAAAACCGCAGCCAAGGTCGTGAAAGATTGAAACCAGGCTGAGCTTTTTGATGAAGCTTTTGAGAGGGAGAGCAAGAGTAATTAATGGCGGTGATGGCGTCCTTGGATGATCGGAGGTAAATCGTCTTGGTATATTAGGCGCAGTACCACAGTCCTCTGATCATGACGAAAGCCAGACAAGGTGCGCTGAAAGGCTGCAAGTAAGGTGCTGAAAATGGCAGGTATATCTGTAACAAGAGTCTCGGTCAATGGTAAAGTCCAGACGCGATCCAGATTATGACGGGAATTCTTGGAGCCATGACCCATTGGGCTGGTGGGGTGAGGGCAGAGATCTCGATGACAACCCCAGCACAGAAGACAGGTAAGGAAGTCTTCGCGTGGTACGACATCGGCACGGGCATGGGTTCGGCTCTGATACAGCTACCGGGCGAGAGGGCATTGGGAGGTACATACTTGTACCAGTCGCCTAAGTACCTAGCGGGGCAGCCACAGGCGAGGAGCAAATGGTGTGAGATGGAGCTTATTCCAGCTCTTTTCAAGCTTTCTCGCGTCGCCGGTGGAGGAGTGAGCGGACGGTGAAGCTCAGGACTTTGCAGACGGGATTTTGGCCCACAACTGCTGACCTGTGGAGGTTTCGCTTGGGGGGCTTTTTAAGAAGATGGAGCTTCCAAGCTGTCTAAAGAGATCTCTATCAGCATGGATCGACGTCGGCGGCAAATCAGTGTAAACGGCGAGTGGACAATTGAGTCAACTTTGAACTTTGGCAAGCTCCTCGGGGTTTTGTGGGTGAAAACACGCCAACCACGACGACCACAACCGCAAACTGCCTAGACTCTCTCGAACCAGACTTCCTCCCAGGCGTGCAAAGTTCGGGCGGCGCGATGCCACCTTTAATGCACAAAAGGATGGTGAAGTGCTCTTCGGGAGTTGCTTTCCGACGTCTTAAGATGATGTGCCTCCCACTTCTTTTCGCCAGAGCCGCCTTGGTCCCGTCTTCCGTTCGGGTAACCAAACCCAAGCTCGCAAAAGCCCCTGAGCAGCCAACAGGGGAACCTCGCCCCCATGCACTACATTGGGGATCATTGGGAATTCCAAAGAGGCAAGAGATCTGCTGTTTGACACTGTGTGCACATCTAATGCCAAGTGGACGGAAAATGGGTATCACGAGATACATGTACCATACGTTGAGCCACCAAGGCTTTTTCTTCGCCTAGGTGAGTTTGTCTGTACTGTATCCGGAGACATAGTTCCTATCCACTGTCAAAGTGTATGTGTGTGTTTTGGTTCCTGGCTAGACTGTCGTCACGGTAACGGCGCCTATCTCCAGACCATGCGCAGGTTGGGGTGAATATGGATCAAGTCAGGGGGGAAAGGTTGCCGCCGTACAGGGCAGCTACATTCGAAAGCGTCTGCGGAATGTAGACGCACAGGGAAAAAGAGCAGAAGCAGGACGGAATGGTATGTATAACATGCTGATGATGCCGTGGTGCTTTCCCACCAACTCCGAAGCGCAATTGGAGATGGATTTGTTTGTTTCTTGGCTCCGTGAAACATGCGAGAGTGAACAAGCGAGGGAGAGGGGAAAAGGTGTTCAGGTTGAATAGTAAAAGGGGAAGAAGGATGGGGCCATGGCAGCATCTTACCTTGTTCTTGAGTTGAGTTGACGTTGTGAGATGTCTTTGATCTCTCTTTTGGGTAACCGTGACCGAAACCGTGGATTGTCGTCCGGATGGTTGTTGGCCTATTTATTCCTGAATGGTAGTCGTGGTGGCCGCAAGGTTCAATGTTGTTTGATATCTCGATGCGAGGTGGTAGAGCAAGTGATGTGCTGCAAGTTAAATTGGTTGAGTGTGACTGGTGAGGTAAGTCGGAGGTTCGAGATGGGGAAGGAGGAGTAAATCTCGAAAAGGAAAAAAAAGAATATTGATTCACAGGAATCTTGAATTGGCAAGTCCAAGCTGCAGAGACAAGGTTGACAGGGAAGGGACAAAAGAGCAAAGTCAAATACCGAGAGGGTTGGAGTGCAGGAACAGTGTTCGAGACTCTTGAAGCCAGATAGATGCAGATGCCAGGGCGTAGTGGGCGGCCAGGCAGGCAGGGGAAAGGGAAGTGGTGGGATTTTGTAAGAACTGAACTGGAAAGAGCCCGTTGACAGGCTTGTACCTGRTAYCAGGTACAAGCCTGTGGGCTCTGAGTTGCCCATGGGCAATGGGGCGAGTCGTCTACAGTACGCTACAAGAGGACCTCTTCCTTGTCATCGTGGGCACCAATCCGAAAATGGAGCTCCAGCCGGCGACTCCAATCGACTTCTGGGGACTCGGGACTCCTCCAGTTGCCTCGCGTATAGCACCGACAAAATATCGTGATTAACAGAGGAATGGAAGACCCTGCTGACCCGGGATGGCATTCGGAGCAAGAGACAGGTGGGAAAAGTACACGGTACCTGACTGCTGGGTCAACTGTGGGAAAATCGCAAAACCCTCTCCAGAAGAATCGGGGACCCTTTTGGAAAGATGCGAACTCGTGGCGGCTCCGCTTTCCTCGCTCCCGGTTGCTCAACTCGGCATGGCGGGTCTGGAGCCTTTCCCTTTTCGAGTTGCGAGGGAGGGAAGGGGAAGGGACCCGGCGGGTTCTTTCTCTCTCTCGTGATTCCACCTGTTTGGCGCTGCTATTAGTTGCTTCAGTGCAGTCAGTCGTATGAGAGAAAATTTCTCGAGATCATTATCGGATTTGCAAATGTCGATCCAGGGCAACCGTCGGGTTTGCCTCTCAGCTCCGTTGCCTGGATCTGGCACAGAGTGTACCGAGTACCCGTTGGACGTCAGGATAGCCGCAAAGGGAATCGCAGGACCTCAGGCTTGGTACGTAGGTACTATTGGATGCTAGTGCGCGCCTGTAGCGGAACCGAAACTCCAAAAGACTGTTGCAACCTTCCCCACAGCCGTCTGACCTTCCCCCCTGATGGGGCTCGGTTTTTAGTGCTTGCAGTTCAGCTGCTAACGTGCACTCACGCCTGGGTCTGCGGGTCTTCACCAGATTCGAGTCGGGGAATTCCAGCTGGTTGTTAGCGGTGGGCATCACTGACGGCGTCAAGGGCGTCTCTGTCAGGGCAAGTGCAGGACAGCCAAGATCACGAGGCTGTGGCCGTATCAGATACGTCACTGATGATGGACTGAAAATCAACGTCAAACCACACAAGACGATGACGGTGAGAGGAGTATCTGAAGGTCAGCAATGTAGGACAGACCGGAGACGGACATCGTTCCACAGATGCCAATCCTCAGGTGCGCGCAAACGACTCCGTATTTGGTGCCCCGGTTTATTTCCCATTTAACTTCATCGGCTGGGATGTACTTTCGTCTTTGTGAATTTCATGATTTCATGCTGCTAGTTGATAGTCGTTTAGCTTTGTTCTAGGATGATCCGTCGATTATAACCGTTGGATATCTCGATCACCATTCGTGGTTCCATCATTAAGCTTGTCGCTACCGAACTGGGGGAGATGTAAGTAGCTGGTACGAGGAGCGTCAAAGTGATGGTAACTGGTGAAGGAGACATCGTGATCCTGAAAACTGGAATCCGATCACGATTCTTCCATCCAGGCCTGGTGTCCGGATGGGCAATTGTCCATTATTGGCCTCTTACAAGCCATGGAAATGCCGAGATTCCCGTCCCACCATGTCCTGTGACTGGCTCAGCCGCCATGGGGGTGAACTGTTGGGGAGGGGAGTCGGACAGTCGTCCGGATACCACCCGAACACAGTGAGGTATCTTAGGTACGGGTCTGGCGGTGCCACGGACGTGCCTGGACTGCCTGGCCGTGGTAGCGACCTCAAACTGTAGGCTGCAGTGGGCAGCCGGGGCGGTGGGCGGTGACTCGTGGGTGTTCGGGCAGAAAGAAGCTTTCATCAAGGGCCGTCGAGGTACGGGAGCCTCCCGAGTTCAGTATCCCTGTGGGAGTTTGGAGACCCAAGAGGGTCCCTGTCGGTCGAGGGCTGCCCTGACGCTCAAGCCGAGTTCCAATAAAAAACCTCCGGCCTTTTTACCGTTCACCTGTGAGGCCGAGTCCTTCCAAGGCGCGAATGCCATCATTCCCTGGCCGAAAGCTCGGAATGAAACATCCATAAGGAAATTCAAGATGCGCAAAGCCTAGCAAGTGAAGTCAGACGCTGTGATGGGCGGAGTGACACGAGAGTGGGAAAACCTAAGCGGGAAACAATGTCTAAAGAAGAGGATCTCGATCGTTATCGAACACCATAGGTACACATGGAAAATGGTCGTACGATTATGATGGTCTCGACGGGGCCAACCAGCCAATCAACACGCCCCTATCCACCTCTTTCCCCAAAGTGGCCTGAAATTCCGTGGCCTGCAGGGGTGACGCGGCATCGAATTCCCCGTGACCGAGACTGTTGAAAGTGCAAGATATCAAAAATGTTCGCTTCGAAGGTCCCCTTTTTCTTTGTCTTATTTTTCTTCCCCAGAAGCCGAATTAGCATCCTGTCAACGCGGTTCCCGGTTGTCCCTGTTGCAGCTGACATTGTCACCTTGTCGATGCCAACATGGCAACATCTGTGTTATAAGCCGCATGGCATGGATGGTCAATCGCCATATCCTCAATACGGGCTTTGACCGTGTCAAAAGTTTCCGAGCTTTTTTTCCCTTTCTCTTCCCACATCCACACATTGTCAAGTCTGCAGTTTTGCATGCCGTCAGAGATGGCACATATGCCTGTTTCTAATAACAGTCTCAATTTCCCACTTCATTCACAATCGATCGATTGCGGGCCGTCGTCTCGGATGAGATGCCCTACTTCTGCCCCGTGCAGCACGCAAGCCAGTTAGCCAGCAGGTACCGGTACGTAGGGGGGGACCAGATTGTCTTATCCGGCCGTGTCTGTACACTACCCTGATCGGCGTTCTGTACACGGAGAGGGGGGATTCTGGCGCGTTGTTGCGAGTTCAGAACCCTTTTTGCTGCTACTGGCGTTGTCCTACGAGTGAGACAGGAAGCGGGGAGTCGGAATGGTTCCGTCATGGGTTCGAAGTTGAAGGTCTCACGCTTGTTACCCGCTGGACGTCATCCTGCACAGCGCGACTGCGCTGCAGCGCTGCATTGCACCACTGGCGCTGCCATCTCGTTGATTTCCCCTGTCAAGGCAAGTCAGGACATCCTGTGCCGTGTGAATGGCCCAATAGTACACTCGGGTCTTCGACCGCCAGGTGCATCGCTGGATTTATGAATCGACGTTTTGCCTGGCGATCGAGCACTCGAATCGAACACCACCCCACCATTTCATCTGCTCACAGGTCGTCAATGGTCACGGTCTCATTTGAAGCCCACGATGTTTGGGATCTTACCATGTTTTCCCATCCGAATATCTGTTCGTCTGCTCGACTGCCACAAGTTCCGCATGCCCATGAGCCTGCCGATGACCAATTGATTATGAAGACGATGCTATTTTCTCTTCTTCTTTGATTGCTCTCTCATTCCTTGCATCCGTCGGCTTGATTCTGGTTTTTGAGATGTCGTCTCGAAGCCAATGAGACACGTTCACTGATTCAGAGCACACTCACCTTCCCCGGTGTACAGATCAATGCTGGTTTGTTTGTTAGCTCGAGACTTGCGACCTCCTTGGACAAGGGAAAAGACCAGGGATTCCGGAGCCCCCATTGGTCCAAACGACCCCAAAGCCCGAGTCAAGAACAACAATCGATCGTGTCTCGCACACATGCACCAAAACTAGACTCCATTCACAGCGGGCAATAGCTAAACTGGATGCTATTCACGCCTGCAGTCCCGCCTAGCTATCCTGAACGTGGTAAAAGAGTCCTCTGCAAGTACCGCGCTAACGGACAAACCAGGGTTAACTGTGCACAGTATAGGTATGCTTGCCACCAAAAACCGACCTTTCACACTAGCTGAGACTAGGCAGGTACCCAGAAACATCATCATGCAATTCATTGCATGTAGTGTAAAGACGTTTTCGGGCTCGGGATGCGAGTTCTGTTCGGTGACGGATAGAAGATGATATTGGCAATCTGTTATCGAGCAAGCGTGGACCATGTTTCGGCCAGTCTTTTCGAGGGTTGGACGAACTCGGCTTCATTCAGGGCAAATTAGCGGTCGACGTCTTGCAACTCACGGAGACATCAAAATCGATCAGCCCATGATGTACTCAGCTGGAATCCCGTCGTCGTCCCGATGGGTCGGTGGGCAGCTCCCCCTCCCCGCCGCGCCGGAGCTGGCACCGGGCCGATATAGGAACACGTTCTAACTGTTCTTAGCGACGTCTTAGCGATCCTCGCCCGGTACCTGTACGGTAAGCATCCTTTCAAGCTTGCGTTTTGTTCCAAGGAGATTCCGAATTGCACTACCAGAGCCGTCTGGGCAATCCACTTGGATATTTGTCCGTCGGACATCCACCTCCCTCTCCGGATGTACCGATACGGTTCTCCAAGCTTCAACGGTTTTGCTGCCGGTATGTAAAAGCGATCCGACGCAGTGGATCAGCTGTACAGCGGTGCCGTTGTCTATGGGGCCCCAGCCCCCCATCCTGTGGCATATCGGTGCTGCTGGTAGCTGTCCGTTCAGCTGGTGCAGGTCGGTAGGTAACCGTTGATGCGATGGGAGTGGTGATGCAGTCACAGGGAGGTGGTGATGATGATGGCTGTGGTTCCTGTCGTCGGACGCGCGCGTCAGGCCCAAGTTCTTGGATATGGATCATAGGAAAGTGGAAGTCTAGAACGTGGCCGCCCCATGGTCAGGATCTGGCAGGCAGCGGTACCTACACCTGCGGCAGGCCAAGCGAATTTGGTAGAGTGGCATTCTGTGGTTCGTGCAGCGAGCGGACCGAGCGTGTGGCTTATTCTCAATCTTGCATCCCACTTCCATCCATATTTGTGGGACAAGCTTGACAGGGTGGAACTCGACAACCCACGACAACCCACGAGAACCCACGACACGCACTCGATCATCACTCCTCGTTGCTGGAATGGGGACCGATTGCGCGTCATTATCCGGGTTATGATCAAGTAAAGCCAGGAAGACCCAGCACCGCACCAGCTTGTCGATGCCACGTCCATACCACGGTCACTTCAATTCTTTCATATCGTCCCAATTCGCCGTTTTAGCCCGAGGTCAGGTCGCCGGCTTCCCAAACTCACCCCAGTTCTTACTCCGGCCCACCCGATCGCCCATGCCGACCGGAGAAGCTCCTCTCTTTTTCCTTCCAGAAGCCTTGCCTTGTTCGGCTTCAGCGAGCCGAGACAAACGGCGATCATCGCAGCTGTCTATACGACATGATAGCTCCAGTTATAAAAGCCAAATCCTACAAGTTGAATATCGAAAGCTAGACAAGCGACAGTTACGACATAGAAAAGAGACGAGTTAGTATCGGTGTTTCACCACTGGCGGATTAATCCCTTTCGTATTGTCTGGACAATCAGTTATTCGCTTCTTCGCTCTCGTCCAGCGATAATCCCCGTAGCACCCCGTAGCCTCATCGCATGCACATATCGTACGACGTCCATCATCAGCCGCCGGGGAAGGGGAGTGAATGGCCCGTGTGTTCCACACAATGTCCCTGTTTACTATACCAGCTCGAGACTAGCAACAGAACTACGTACCTACCCCTACTATCTTCAGCTACGGTACTGAACACCGGGTCTGGAACAGTGACTAGACAGCAGGCAGACGATAACCTCACCATCTCTAACCGTCCCGCCGGCTACTGCGTGCTGTGCTGTAAGTGCATGCCAACCCGCTGTCCGATTAGACATTGAGCATCATCCCATACATGCCCAACAAGCGACGGAGTGCATTGCATTGTATACGAGTTCAATTTCAAGGGGATATGTACAACCACATACCTCTACTGATATTGTCCCAATTTTCCTCTCACTTGGCTTAAATTGCTGCTTGACTCTTCTGCAAGGCATGCCATTAACTGCCAAGAGCTGAAAGAGAAGCCAGCAAAATGAAGTCCAGGACGTCCCAAGTACCGTCTACAAGTTGCCATGGCCCACGGCCCACGGGAACATCGTAAAGTCCCAAAGTCGGCCGCAAGCGTGTGGGTTTTTGTGGGCTTTTGCGGATTTCCATGGATTCACCTGGTTTTCTGCATCTTTATCAGATTCGACCGAGTGGCTTTCCTCTCGGATTCGCGCCCAATCAGCGCTTTACCAAAACCAGCCCGGCTGTCGGTTGATTATCACCGGCCGTTCCTTGCACGACTGCCGCGCGGCATCATGTAAGTTACACATATGTAATTACGGTAACAAATCGCAGGCGAGACACACGACACCTGCAAGCTGCTGTTGGGTGTCGAGCATGCCACTGCGTCTCCGTCATCAACCAAACACCCGACGACCTAGATACCTACGCTACTGTAGCAACTCCATCAACGACATGACACGAGAAGAGTCCAGCAACATGTCCGCCGGACAGGATACCGAAGAGAGCAACGGCCAAGCAACGTCTCCAGTGATGGTATCTGCCGCGCTTGGAGATCACTTTGCTCAGGTGAGGAATTCCATCTTTGCCCCCATCTCTATATCCATATCCATACCCCGCCATACCTCTCATCTACATTGTAGGGGTACTATACTACAAGACCACAACAACATCCCGACAACACAGTAAACAAAACATAGAATCTCAGATAATGGACCTTTGTTTGAGATCCAGCCCTATCTCCGTTTCGGCACTGTCTTGATCTCCCATTCGTATATTTATATCACAACCTCACTTTGATGTCCTGCATGATCTTGCTGACCACTTGCTCGGTGTTGTGCTTGACGTTCTAGGCCCTCAAAGACCTGGCCAGGTATGACATGATTTTCCCGCTTCTCGTGTCTCATCCATCTTTACCATTCCTACATACCAACATCCCCATGGGCCACGGCAATGTTGGCATCCCGAACGGACAAGCGGCCCAAACGGAAGCCCTTGTTGACCGCCATCTCATCTCACATCTGTCCCTTCGTTTGGCGTCCCTTTCGGTTGGGTTTGGATGCGCGACAGCGTCTCGGATCCCCCATCGTTTTCTCGCCCATGTTGCTGTCCGGCTCGCATATGCCAAAATGCCCCCTGGATTTGCAGGAATGGCGATGCGTATAGGGACCATCAATCTCCAAGGAAATCCAGGGTCTCATGCTCCCCAGGCCCAGGGTCAAAAGTGAGATGCGTGTCTCATTGCCCATCATCCCCTCTCCATGCCTTTTGCCTTGCTTCTCCGGGGGTATGCTCATGAGGCTACGGAGGAAGGTCCGATTCAGCGGACGAAGTTCCAGAGCCTTGAACCTGCCGTGCTTCGGACAGGCCGTCTAGCAGAATCAATAGCGGCCGCAAGTGTCTCCGTTGGCTTCCAAACCCACATTAGGCACGGCGTTTAAGCAGATTTCACCATCACAGATTTAATTCCCGAGTTGCAATGGAAAAGCACTCCCCACCCGTCACAACCACATCACACAAGTTCATGCAAGCGCATTGGGACATGAAGGCCTAGAACTTTATACCCAGCACTGGACCCTGAGAAAATCTCTTCTTTCGCGGTAACTGGTACCAAGTACGGAGTACCCGGTCGGTACCATGTGAAAGTGAGCGAGTTTCATTTCATCTCGAGAACATCAATCTTGAGTCGAGCCTCGAACTCGCAAGGCGCCGATTCCGATGGTGTGCCGTCTTTACCCCGGCCCCATTCCGGTCCGGTCAGTCCTGGAAGTGCCCATCCGCACGGTACTGTATCACCACCACCACCACATCCTCTGTCCATGTACTTACTACGCAGTATACACGAACACCCACACACCCCATTTTCTTCTTTCCCATCCAACCCCCCGGTCCATACCCCAGAGTGCCATCTCATCTGTCCTTCCCAACAACTGCAAATATAGCAGCAATCCTTGCCTCACATCCTGCCGCTATTATGTCGCCCTCAACCCATGGCTGCTTGGGGGCTCATGGTGTTGTCACTGTAGCATTGTTTCGTCCGTCTTTCTTGGTCGATCCACCTTCCCCCCGTCGGCACTCCCTCCGATCTATCACCATCCTATGATACGCCCCCGATGTTCTTCGGATTTTGTTCCGGTCCGGAATTCCCTTGGGCACGGGGCACTATGGGACACGGGACGTACGGGCTAGAGAAAGTTGTTGGGCTTGGATATGTGCTGGCTTTACATGGGCAAAAGTTTTGCCACCATCGTCACCTCAAACCCGATCCGCATCTCCATCTGGCATCTCTCCGATCCTTCTCGGGAGCCGGAAGGGGAGGATGGAAAAAAATGGCATGATTTTGGGATGAGCTGGTCAGGGGTTACAGCCTCAAGGTGGATGATGGGACATGGACATGGACAACAAACATCTCAACTCCACATACGAGCATGGTTTCTTTTCGTTTCTTTGTCTTTTTTTTTTTTTCTTTTGCCTCCTCCAGCTGTCAAGCATCGTGATCACATTCGCTCGGGCGACAGGCAGACGCTTTTGATAGTTGGGAAACACGCCAACGTCATGAGCCGGAGTCGAGTCCGAGTGATGTGATATGATCGATTTTCCCAAGGGCCTCCTATGCCGGCATCTGTCTGTCTGCCTGCTGCCTTCGTTGTCCATGCATTTGACACTATCCATCACACTACACTACACTTCATACCATGTCATTCATCCCTATTCCAGTAGTAGCCGCAGGCGGCCGGACGGGAGGTTTGGTCTATCTATCGAGTCTTGATCTTGACTGGTTCACATACGAGCGTACGAGCTTCTACGGAGTCGTATTATTCGAAACTCGAACTGCCTGACTTAGTGACTCGTGAACATTTACTGATTTGAGATGAGTTTGCGAATGCAGAGGCGAACAAACAGCCACGACTCTCGAAGCTAGTCTGACTAGATTGGAGAACACCCTTGATCAACTGTTGGCTTCCATGGGGGAGGAGGAGGAGGACAGCAAAGAGGGGGTCGTCGAGGATCAGGGCCAAGACAGCCAAGCCAACGGTGACGGCAAGGGTCAGCAAGATCAGAGCAAGGGCAAGGATGAGAAGTAAGAGCAAAGAGCCTCAGAAACAGATGTGGACGTGGACGTGGGCGGGAGCTGCTTCCGTTACTGCCCTGGTGAAGTTGCCTTCCGCTCGCTTCCGCTGGGCCGGAGGTGAAGATTTGGGGACAGAGAGGAGGAGCGCCTCTGGTAGCAGGATAGTCACATGAGTTTGTCAGGTCAAGAGCTTACGCGGCAAGAGGATACTGGTCAACGGGGTCGATATTTACCTAGAAAGGGGCTTTAGGGGCAGGGAGAGAAGAACGATGGAGACATTCACTACACTACAGACCACAGACTATCTGCCTAGGCTAACGTTGCTACCTTGGTTTGACCTATTATCCATGACCTACTTCTTAGGGGTTGGGTTAACGGCTCGGTTTCGCTTCCTTCGGTTGCTATCACTTTGGTATAATTTTTTGGTCTTTGTCTCACTCTCTCTGAAAGTCGTCATTCAACGTCTCGGTCACCGGTCGGTCAGTGTTCGGTCATCGGCCGTCGGGACTGAAGTCGGAATAGAGTGGGGGTATAAGCGAGTGGGATCAGGAACGAGTGGGATAAAGGAGAGTCGAATTTTATTTTATTTTATTTTTTTTTTTTTTTTTTTTTTTTTCCAAGATGGGTGGAATTGTCGATTGCGAAAGGATCGGGAATAAGAGAATAGGGATGAGACGGTTCAACTATTTTAGTTATGATTCGGTTTCGTTGCCTCGTACCTTGGTGTAGATGTAGGTGTAGAGATTGCGGTGTAAGCAGGTGGAGGATGGATGTAGCTTTGACTTTGGTGTGGTCATCTTGGGTGGTCATCATGAACTGTCACTGCTTTATCCAAGTTTACTATTTGCGAAAATTCGATTGGAAATATTGCTTCATGATCATCGATCATTTTAGCTGAAACCTTTTTGGATCTAAACTTCGTGATGTTGGTATAGGCTTGGATAGTTGGCATGAATGTCTGATGTCACAACGTAGCCAAGGATGGGTACGATGTGCAAAGACTGTACTACCTATGGCTAACTTGGACTGAAAGACAAGAAGTTGAAGAAGGAAGGAAACCCCAAAAGGGAAGGAAGGCTCGATGGGAGGACTAGGTTTTATACCCAGAACTTGAGCCACCCGTGAATGGAAGCCACCATCAATGGGATCTGTGCGCGTGAAAGAACCTTAACGGTCCCAGCCGTCACATCTGACAGTTTAGAGACGAGTGTTGAAACTCAGGAGTCATGCAACGAATGGTAGATATCAGATTGAAGCAGCTGCTCATTCGTATGTATGACATCATATGCAGAGACAACAAGCTGTTCTGGGAGAATTTGTGCACCTCTTCACCACTTCCCTCCATAGCTCAATATCTTCCAACCTCCATTGTTTCCACATTCCCGGGATACAACAGTCCTGGGTGCTTCCATCGCAGTTAACGCACCGAAGGTCTAACAGTGGCAGAGGCATTACAGGCATCTCTGGGAAGGGACGAACGATGAATGATGTAGTTATGAAGATAGGTAGTAAAAAAAAGAAAGGAACGAGTAGTAAAAGGAGGAGAGACGAAAGTGATGGAAGAAGCGAGTGTATTTCGAAGAAGGGATTGTCTGGGCAAAGTTGGGAAGGAGCAATGAAGAACCAGCCTTACTTCTGTGTTTGCCCTGAGAGAAACTTGAAGAAAGGAGGAAGGGAAGGAAGGGAATGGAAAGTGCGACCTAGAGGTACTTTTGTGCGGTAATGAAGTTAAGCATAGGTAGGGTAATTATAACGTTATATTAACTATACCTCTTGTAGTAATGGACCACGTGTGCTATAATGTAAATACATATGCGTATGTGCATGCGGTCTTTGTGCCGTTGATGCATGCATACCTCTAAGGAGAGGAGAGAGACTCGATGTTAATACGAGGTTGAGCAAAGTCAACTCTGTTGACGGCACATTCTGGTATTTGGGTATCTAAGTAGTAGCCACTCATCTCTATTTCCTTCATCTTCCATGCTTCTTTCCGTTTCCTATCTTGTTTCCTTATTTTTACATATTCCCTTCCGACTATCCGCCCTATTTTTCCCCGACGAATCCCTTCGTTTCCCTTTCGCCTCCAGTTTACTGCCCAAGCACCTCCCGCTCATTCCCCCTTTTCCACCCATTCCCTCCTTTCACTCTCTTCAAACGTCCCTCGCCCATATCAACCTCACCTATGCTACCGATGACTCTTCTTCCCCTTACTCTTCTTACTTCCCTTATTCTCCTCCTCATCTCTCAGCCACGGAGGCGTGCGCGGCGAGTTGTCGCCAACGAACGGATTCGGGTTAGGCGCGGCATTGGGGGCGGCATGTGGTGCGGAGGGACGCCGCCACCACCACCACCATCACCACCACCGCTGAAGCCTGCAGGAATAGGAGGAGGCATCGGGTTAAACCCACCGCCGCCGCCGCCGCCGCCGTATCCCGAGCCCGAAGGATCACCACCTCCGTAACCACCATAATCCGAGGGATTTCCTCCACCGTAACCACTACCTCCGTATCCCGAATCAACTTGTCCACCACCACCATAACCTCCATAACCCGAGGGATCGCCACCACCGTAGCCACCACCACCATAGCCTGACGGATCACCACCGCCGAAACCACCACCACCACCACCGTATCCTGGATCAACCTGTCCATCACCTCCATACCCACCACTCCCACCACCATACCCCGGATCCGTCTGTCTACCACCACCACTCACAGGAGGAGCAACCCCATACGTATTATAATACTGGGAATACTGCGGATCGGTATGCTGGGAAACATTCGGATCCGTCCACGGCGCCGTATTAGCCTGTATCCTGTGGATATAAACGTCGCAGTACAGATTCATGCAATACTCTTCAGACTGGTAACGACCGACTGTCCACTGGTTGCAGTTTCGTCCGCAGGGGTACTCTCGGACTGGAGCGGGCCCGGGGTATCTTCCTTTCCCACAGGCGTAGATGGGGTAGTTCCTCGCGCACATTTTTTTGTTGTGGTTGCGCTTGCGGTGGGTGCGTGGGTGGTGTGCTTGTGTTGGCGTGAGTCTTGCTGTTTTTTTTTTTTTTTTTTTTTGTTGGTTGGCAAGTACTGGTTAAGTGTGTTAGTGGTGTGAATTCGATCCTCAAGATTCACCAGGAACATGAAGGGCAGTATGGAGATTGTGAAGAGAGGCGTACTCCTTTGCGCTCTTTAGTTGTTCTTGCTGTCTTTGGATAGGGGAAGTGGACGATGTCGATGTAGAACCACCAAAGCACCGGGACACTCCCCTTTTAACCACCCTTCCGACTCCATTTCCCTTGCCAGCAATACATCGCCGAGACGACGTCCATGGATCTGACGCGGAGAGAGTGTTACTGACCCAGTCTGTCCGTTTGCGCTTCATCATGAACGTTGACATTTCGTGGGTCACCAATCTCCGAGTTTTCTACAAGACTGAAGGGAACGCCGTTGGCGGGTCGGTGGATGAGCAGCAGCGGACTGGTAGTGACTTGATGGTTCTTTACTTTTTGAAGGACAGGAAGTTGCTGTGAATTAATCAATTTGTCTTCGGCTTTCTCCAGTCCATCAAGAAGTGGACAAGTTTGCGATGCGGGGCTGTGGAACTTTTATCTGGTTAAACTTTGTTTACTTTGTCTTGCGGGAAAAGGGGTCACCGACAAGGCCGGTTGGCACAGACATAGTTTAACATATAATTCCAACAATTCTAGGCCTACCCTGGCCACATGTATTCTCCGTGCCCAATAATTGTCCGAGGTATGTATGCCAACAACAGCTTCCCAAGTTTGTCTCTTACCCCTGCTTTATCCTTTGATCCACCCCCTTTGTTGTCGTGTCTTCTATCGTTGTCATCAATGCCATCACCACTTTTTTTTTTCTATTGCCACAGTTCCTTAATTCTCATTTCCATCTTTATTCATATCATTATCACGGTTCTTCATTCCCATTCCCAATCCCCATCCCATTCTTTATTCGTATCTCCATCCAAGTCGTCCATGTCCTCATCATCACTCTCATATATCCGGATCCCAAGTTTATCGGCTGTGGACAGTTTCTTCACTGTCCTCCTCTTCACTCCCCTCCTCTTCACCAGTTCTTTCCGATCCAGGACTCGGAGGCTGTTGACAGGGGGGTTCGACAGCCTCGGCCAAGTTGGGATTTGGAGGCTGCCTATCAGAGGAGGAAGCGGAAGGTGAGGCCGTCTGTGTATCTAAAGGGTGCTGGGCAGAGGAGGAGCTCGAAATTTGTTGATATGAAGGCACATCCGGAATCAAAGCTTGGGTAGTTTGTTGAGACTGTTGCCTACCAGAGAGTCCATCTTGAGTACGATGCATAACGGGTGGATGTGAGATGAGCGAGGGCTCCGAGCGAGAGGGTACCATAGCCGGACGAAGGTTAGGAAGTTGGCGGGATCTGATTTTGAGAATAACACGTGTTTCAGGTGAAAGTGAAATAGGCGGGGACCCCGAGCTGGAGGGTGTTGCAGCCGGATGTTCGTTGGTTGAAGTTATCCGTGGAGCGAACGCATTGGACGCAGTGTTCTGAGTTCGGTCGCGCTCTGCAAACTGCTTGCGTAGCCTTAGTCAACATATGGCGCAAGAAGGCTTGTTATTCGGGAGAAGACCGTACCTCACGAGCAAAGTGCCATGTACAAAGTTCCACAAACCTGTTATCACGGGTTTCCGCCTCAGCAATCCTTAGGTATTCGTCCCAAATCTCCCATGTCGCCAACCTTCGGTTGATCATCCAAGTCCAGTAGGCCTGCACACGCCGGCAGCGGCTGGGTCTGCCACAGTCGTAAGCTAATACATTGGTTTTAGACGGCCTCGGAACAGTCTCAGGGCACACGGGTGTACAAATATCGCTGGCTTCGCCCGCATAGCATCCGCATGCATAGTCGTTGTAAATGATTATACACATTGTTCGTTTGGCTTCTCCTGTAGTTGTGTTCTCCGTAAAATGCTTTGTCTTCTATGCTTTGGGATATGAGGAGCTCGTTGGATGCGTTCTTTTTGATTGAATGGGTATTATTCCAATGAAACAAGCATCAGTGTTGTTTCTATAGGAGCGTGGTGGTTAGCTATCGAACCGTTAGATGGGATGATGGCATGCCGTGGATGAAATGAAAATGCACGACTGGAACAAACTCGAGTTATGGCAGAGAAGAGCAAAACAGAACTCACTTGATGGCCGTCACTGTACCAGCCTGTGACATCCAGACTTATTGGTCCCTGTAGACTGTTGACGGCGGGGCGATATTGATGTGAGCAAGCAAAAGCTGGAAAACAAAACTAACTCCCTTCGCAGCAGGATGCCATGACGGGATTCCATTTTGTTGTTGTTTTGGGGAATTTAGTGGTAAGAGAAGAGAAAGTATGCTGCTAGGAACGGAAGGCATCTGTCGGTGATAGCCGAATGAGATGAACGGGTAAAGATGGAAGGACAGTAGAACAAAAATCAAGAATGATGGAGGAGTCATGGGAAGGAACTAGAAGTAACACCCACTTGCTTTCCATTTCAACACAATGATGAAGATCTGTGACGGCAGGTGCTTGAACCCGTTATTTGCTCGATCGCCACTTCCACCAGGAAGACACACTCATAGTTTCGCCGAACAGTGACTACCATAATTGAGAAAATAGCTCGTAAAGGTGTCATAAAGCAAGCTGGTCATCACTGATGGGTGAAAGTCCAGTGGCCCGGACGGTATTGTGGCGTGTTTACTTTCCTCCCCTTCCTTATACTACACACCTTCAACTTTTCCTAGGTATCTTCTCATACTCATATCTGTTTCGCTTCCCGATACTTCCCCTTACATTTGCCCTCTCATTCTCTCTCTTTTCCCCCTTCCCTCCTCCTTTCCCTCCTTCGCTACCCCCCTTCCCCCCCCCTTCTTTCTCGCTCCCCATCGATTAACCCTCCCCGTCCTAACCATCTCCCACATCGCCTGCGGACACCTCCCATTCCTACATATCTGCCCTTATAACGTGGTAATCACTGTTCTGGCCGGGTACCCAAAGATGGTGGACGGGATCGCAAAGTGGTTTGACACAACACTGGCCGCACCGTTTGACCGATCGACGGACACCCGAGTATATGATCATTGCCTTGTTCGCGTTAAGTCCAACACATTTCACGCCGCGGTTACTTGATGCATCATGGAAGCCTTTCTTGAAGAAATCTTCATTTTCTTCTGAGGTTATCAACCTAAAGGCCCTTGCTATGAACACCGATTATCGAAGTGAAAGATGGAACGCTATCTAGGCGCCTCAAAGATGCTTCGCACGCACACATACAAAATAACATAACTTATACCACTGAATCTCGCCTCAAGAACCTCAAAGTCCATGCAGCGCCGCTTTTCGGTATAAACTCCCGATCCACACATACAATGGAGTGACGAAAAAGAAAAGCAGATGAGAGAAATATTAAGCTCCAGTGCAGTGGTATGTAACAGTTTCCTCCATCCATGATGACAATCCCAAATCCGCTTGCTTGCCTACTTTGTTTCCACAACCAACATGTCCTGTCCTGGCCTTTGATATATCAAGCATAATCGTTTGCAATGAACATCAGATTCATGCCATCCTCCAAGATCCATCATTGCAATATATCCTCCTTATCCCACAGATACAGCCCTGTTATTACTCAAACAACCAAATGCAATGCTCCAAACGCCAATACCAATATTTCATCGCTGAAGTCTTGGTGAAGGAAAGTCAGGTAAGAAGTACGGAGTGATCATGAACTCCATTATTTTTTCTTACCCTTACCCTTGCCGTTCGTCTTTGCCGACTCGACAATATCCTTCGCATCCTCTCTGGCGGTAGGGTAATTACTTTTCGGATCCTCCGCAAAGAGGACCTCATCACCCTTACCACCCATCTTCATAAACTCATTCGGGTCCCTGTTGTCATCGGGCCTGGCCTCCTTTTGGCGGGAGGGTCCTGCTTGTGCACCGGCAAATTCGTGCTGGCTGGGCCCATCGACCGCTGGCGTGGGATTCTTCTTGTAGATCTTCAGCTCGGGCTTGTTCTCGCCAAGTGGGATCTTGTCGGCGATCTGGACTGTGTTGATCGAGCTGAGGAGGGTGCGCTCACGGAGAACGCCGCGCCTGGTGACATCGAGGCCGGCGATGCCGTTAACGAGGCCGTTGGTGCTGTCGTTGACGCCAGGTTTCTTTTCGGTCATCCAGGGGTGAGAAAGGCATTCGTCGATGGTGAAGCGCTTCTCGGGGTCGACGACGAGCATGGAGTCAATCAGGTCAACTACGGCATTGTTAGTATCAATATAGCGACATGTGGTATAAGGCTGGGTAACTTACGAGCTAGGTCATCCACAGGGTCCCAGTAAGGCGATGGATAGTCAAATTTGCCTTGCCTGATCTGATCCGAAAGGGAATAGGGGAAGTCGGGGGAGGTGAGTTCGTCCGAGAATGGCGGGAAGCCGCACAAGCAAATGTATAGCACTACACCGAGAGACCAAATATCGACCGCCTTGGTGTACTTGCGATGACGAGTGTCCGTGAGAATTTCTGGTGCCACATAACTGGGCGTACCGCAAAGAGTGGTGGTGAAGGACTCCTCGCCAATGATCTTGGCAAGACCAAAATCAGCCAGCTTGACATGCAGGTCATCATCGACTAACAGAATGTTCTCGGGTTTGATGTCGCGGTGGACAATGTTGCGGTCGTGCAAGTACTTGACACCCTGGAAAAGCTGGGTAAACAACTTGCGGCACTCGTTCTCGGAAAGCTTGGTCTTCTTGACGATGTAGTTGAAGAGCTCACCTCCTGGCGCCAGCTCAAGAACTAGGTAAACGGCGTTGGGCTCATTGAAGGTATCTTTGAGACACAAGACGTTGGGGTGACTAACCCCCATCAGCACAGCAATTTCCTGCTGAAGACCTTCGTCCTTGGACCTCTCCTCGACGCCAGGGGTCTTCGAGAACACCTTGACGGCATACTGGTTGCCCGTCGACTTCTCCACACACAAGTAGACCTCAGCAAAGTGGCCCTTGCCCAACTTCTGAAGCATGGTGTACTGCTGCCTGAATGCGCTGGTGTGTCGACTTTTGGGGTATCGGAAGATGAAGCGCGCTTTGCCGAGAACGGCGATCTCATCTAGCTCTTGGAGCTCTCTCCGTCGGTTGCGACCCACTATTGCCTCGTTCACGAATGTTCCGTTACTCGACAGATCCTCTAATACGGCGACGGTATCGTTGCCTTTGTTCTCTGTGAAGATAATGCAGTGCCGGTTCGAAACGATCGGGTCCTCTATTTGGATGTCTAATGTTATGTTAGTATTGTGGCGTATACCGGGGATTGTACAGGTGAACCAACCGCATTCCGGATGCCTTCCGATCAGATAGCCACCGGATGGAAGCCCCTTGACCTTGGTCTTGTCCAACTCGTGCTCCTCCTTGATCAGCGCTTTCTGGCCGCGTTTGCCTCTCTTAGAGCCAACCGCCTGTGGGACCGTGTCTGGAAGGGGACAAGCGGCCCTCCTCCTCAAGACGACGCAACGGCCGCCGTGCCTAGGGTCCAAGGGGAACAGGTAGCCCCAAACTCCCTCCTTGACTTCATCCTCGACCTCGTCCGACAATGGCCTATCGATATCGGGTAACTGGCTAAAGGCTTGTGTGTCGTTAGGCGGGGAGCCGAATACTTGCGATTGGGAGTATTGGGTCTCTGGCCGGGGGCTGATTTGCGACAGCTGGCTGGGGCGGCCTGCTGGAGGGGTAGCTGTGGGCTCTTTGGCATCTTGTGGGTAGTCATCGGAGTCGTGGGTGACTGGAGAGGGCAGTTGTTTGGTGGTATTGACGGGCGTCTTCTGCTTGGGTTCGGCGCTGTCGTCGATGCGCTGGGAGGAGAGGCGCTCGGAACGACGGGGTTTCTTGAAGGAATCATTGTCGTCGGCAGAACCCTGAAGTAGAGCGCATATTAGTCGACGGAGCATGCTTGGTGGTGACGCAATGCGCCATGGACTAATCAAAAGCTCGACATATAATGCACAACGCGGGAGTCATGACATATGGGGGAGTGGACGTACGCGAGCTCTCTTAAGAGTGCTACTGCCTTCAGCTCGGGGAGCCATGGCTGCTGGGATTGTAGGGCAACGAGTCGGGTGGTGTAGTTAATGCCGGAGCTGGGGAATCGATTCGAGAGAGAGGATCGCAAATGATCAAGCGGCGGGAGGGTGTGTTGTGTGTAAAGTGGGAAAGGTTGGGGTGGTGGTGACGGTGCCTGGGGAGAATGACTGAATGATGTTAGAGGTAGGTACAAAGTGCCAGTTCGCGAGGGACTGGGATAGGCGGCGGGCAGTGCTATTGGCCTCCCCCCAGAGAGCAACCATACAACGTCAGGGATTCATGGTGTACAAGCCTCGATGACCGCCCCAAGCTTCACCACTTCCTTCCACTTTTTGCTTGGAAATCACGCCGCGCCTCGAGCCAAGAAGCGCCATGGGGCATGGGAAACATGACTCCACTCGTTGCGCGTGTAAGTCAACAAATCCACCAGAAGGGAAACATCCGATTGACATGATGAAATATCAAGATGCGGATTTTTTAAGAGATCCGCTCCAGGGGCTTTGTTTACTGTGCTGTCTCTGTACACTTGACTTTCTGCTGTGCACACCCTCAGCCCTTGAATGTCACCATGTGCATTGCATAAGGCTGGTCATTCAGCAAGTCATCACTCTTTCCTCGGGAATTAATTGTGGGTTCGTTGTGACTCTTCACCATCCTTCTGGGCTGTCAGGCGTGCGGGTCATCTGTTACTTTGAGACTCCCACGTCGGTGAGAAAAGGAAGGAGCTGGTACAATATCCTCAGGCTGTAAACTTGGCCGTTGCCCGGGTCACCACTACACTGTGAGTGTCTGCCTGGATATCGAATTCAGATGGCCCGTGACCCCCTCTCCGCTTCCCGCTTCTGTTTGTGTTTTGGGTGAGCTTACAAAGTTGACTGTTGCAACTGTGTAGAGTCGCCACTTTGTCTTGATGAATACGATGGTGAAAATTAAAAAATCGATGATCTAGCGAGTTCGGTAGTTTAGTTTTGGTGCCTTTTGATACTCCAGTCAAGGAGTGTCGTCATTCCCGTGGTTTATATCTCCACCGCCCACGGCAAGTGACTGCGAACCTCTATCGAGTGCCTCACATCAAATAAGAAGCACGGACATCATACGGTCCGAATTGTCCTAAATCTCGACCTGAATTTGACTTGATGAAGTTGAAGCCTTCCAATATTCATCAGGTGCGTTTGTTGATATCCATGTTTGACATGAAGATCGGATTTGGAGAAGCTGGGGACAATATCAAGCTCCCTTTTGCTTGTCACCGTGCGCTTGAAGACGGACCACCCCATGGGTCAGGGTTTTCTATGACACAAGCAAATGACTGCAACAACCCTGATCAGTCGGCACAGCTCCTGCACGTGACTGGCTGGAGCACACAGAACAGCCCTTCTCAGCACAGGGCAAAAATGGGTGGGCTTGGCATTGAATGCGGGGCATTTTTTTGCTTTGAGAAATTGGAGGGTCTCTGTCGTGAGAGAGAGAGAGGGACAGCGAGTCGAGGCCCAGGACTGCGCAAAGAAAAAGAAGAGCGGAGCCTGCCACTAAGAAAACTTCCTTTGGGGCCCCTCCCACGTCTACAGGATATCCGTATCGTTTCCGGCCACCCCCCGAAGTGTCGACCTTAGCACCAGGACATACCATCAGATTGTCCCCGGCCATATTTTCCGGTCGCCGTGTCCCCGTCCCCGTTCTCGACCTGACTCCGTCCCGCCGAGTGTCTCGCCTCAACCCGAGTCCCCTCCTTCCATACCCAGACCTCAGCCTTTAGGTCCAACTGGGAATAGTTCGATACTCAGTCAACAACCACACACAACACCGATCAACATGGCTACCCCCCAGTTAATCTTCGTCGACGGCACCTTCGCCGAGCTGGCGCAGGAGATGGCCGACTTCGTCCAGGTCGGCGAGCAGGTCCAACCTCTCCTCGAGCAGGACAAGCGCGAGGATGCCCTTGACCTCATCGTCAAGGCCTCCCACACCCTCAACGGCGCCCCCGAGAAGGACTTCACCCCCGCCTACAACCTCCTCATCCACCTTGTCCTCCAGTCCGAGGAGCCCAAGAAGTACCTGCCCACCCTCTGCGCCAACCTTCTCAAGCCCATCACCTCGTCTCCCACCCACGGCTTCACCCTCGCCTCCAATGCGCTCACCACCATCTTCAACCTCCTCGACAAGTCCAACCCCCTGCGCTTCAATGTCTTTATGCAGATCGTCCGCTTCATCAGGCAAAACAGCCAGTTCGACCTCCTCAAGCCCAGGTTAAAGAACGTCGAGGGGTGGCTCCAGGAATGGAAGTCCGACTCTGAGAGCCAGCGCAAGCTCTACGTCGAGGTTTCCGATGCCGCCAACGACGCTGGTGATCAGGAGTGAGTATTTACTTTCAGTGTGCATGCATCATGCATACCTACCATGCACCTTTACGGCTTCATGCTAACCTTTCTCGTGTCCAACAGGGAGTCCTACTTCTACCTCCTCAAGGCTCTGGCCACCTTCGACCGCGACAACCAGGAAGATGTCGCCTCCGATGAGGCCCAGAAGCTCTCCCTCCGCGCCCTCCGCATGGCCATCTCGTCGCCCACCCGCTTCGACTTCAATGACCTGCGCTCGCTCCCCTCGGTCCATGCCCTGAGCGACTCGCACCCCGTCTACTCGCAGCTCCTCGACATCTTCACCGAGCAGGACCTCGAGGACTACAACGACTTCAGGGACGAGCACCAGGGGTGGATCGAGAACGAGAAGCTCGACCACGAGAAGCTGCAGCGCAAGATGCGCCTGCTCACCTTCGCCTCGCTCGCCGCCAGCACCCCGAACCGCGAGATCCCCTACGCCAGCATCGCCAAGGCGCTCCAGATCCCCGTCGAGGACGTCGAGATGTGGACCATTGACGTGATCCGCTCCAAGCTGGTCGAGGGCCGCCTGTCACAGAAGCAGAAGGTCTTCCTTGTTCACCGCACCACCTACCGCGTCTTTGGCGAGAAGCAGTGGCGCGAGCTCGGCACCCGCGTCGACCAGTTCAAGACCGTCGTCGATAGGCTCGTCGGCGTCGTGCGCAAGGCTCAGACCGATGTCGAGGCCCAGCGCGAGCGTGATCAGCAGGAGCTCGAGCGCAAGCTGGCCAACGCTGGCCTTGGCGAGTCGGAGCAGCGCGGCGGCAACCGGGGAGGACGTAGCGGCGGTGCCAGACAGACGAGGCAACGCACTGATGATGATGACTGAAGGGTGCAACGGATATTGCAATAATTGGTTGTTGTTAGTAGCATAGAGTTTGGGGGATCTTCAAAAACAGATGTCTTCCCCCGTATCAGTGCTTTTCCCACTCGGTCATCTGTTCAGTCCGTTTGAATGGGAAAGGAATTCTACAAGTTTCATCAAAAAGGGTTGTCTATTAAGGAGTTGTGAGCCCCAAAAAAAGGAACACCATTATCAAGGTAGAGCTGCTCTTTCGACTACTTTTGGCGGGTTTGCATTTTTGTTGTATCATTCCGAGGAATGGGTTTAGATATCCAGCAATCATCAGGTTTTCTCTCTCCATTCATCTGATGATGCGTAAAGGGGCAAGCAGCAATTCGGGTGAAGGGGTGTCGAATGACCGGAGGTGGTCCACCCTCAGGATAAGTACCAAGAAAGCGTAATAGCAATGCTTTTCAGAACGTCTATGGCCAGCAGCTAAACAACGAGATCATCATTGCCAGGCTTCCAACGGTGAATATGAACGCAATGCCATCTCGATATCTGGAAAAGCAGCAAATCAATTTCAAACGGAGAAACCATCCCTCCACCGACCGTCTCCCGACTCCATCGCTCCCTTTCTATAATCTGCAGTGTACTAAAGTGTTTATTTTAGAGAACGGCCACCATTCCAGAAACCAAGTCAACTCAACCCATAAATCACCCCCTTCATCCCCCCCACCTCATCCCTGGAGTAAGTCGAGAAAGTCCCCTAAAACTTATCCCCAAAAACCCTCCTCAACTGGCTCCTCGTCTCCTCGTAAACCTTGTCCGGCCCCGGCGTCGAATCGACCTTGACCACCTTCCCCTCCCTCTCATAGTGATCAACAACCGGCATGCTCGTCTCCACAAACGTCCTGAACCGCTTCCTGATGCTCTCGGCATTATCATCCGCCCGTCCGCTCGTCTTGCCGCGCTCCAGCAACCTCTTCTCCATCTCTTGTTCAGGGCAATCATAAAACAGCACCATCTTGGCGGGGCAGACGACCTCTTCAAACTTAACCGCCTGATCCATCTTGCGCGGGAAACCGTCGATCAAGAAACGACCTTTCTTGGTCTTGGCGGCGGTCAAGGTGTCGCGCATGGCATTCTCCAAAAGGGCGACTGTCACTTCCATGGGCACGATGGCGCCGTTCTTGATGCAATCGCGGATGAGCTGGCCGTATTGAGAGCCGGGCCGGTCTTGTTCGGCGCGGAGCAGGTCGCCGGCTGAGAGGTGGGTGAAGCCGTAGTCGCGCACCAAGCGGGCGCATTGGGTGCCCTTGCCGGCGCCGGGGCCGCCGAGGACGAAAATTACTGTTACGTCGGTGGGGGAGAAGGCGGGGGTGGAAGTGGTGGCGGGGGCCTGGGTCGCGGGAGCCGCCGTGGCGGAGGTGGGGTTGGGAGGCATGTCTGGGGGTGATGGTTGTGGTTAGTTTAGCTTGGTTGTTTTGAGGGAGGTTTGTGTTGTAGTGGTAGGTAAAGTAAAGGTGGAAAGGTAGAGAGGTGGTGAGCTTAGTTTTAGGAACTGGTGGGTTGAGCAAGAGATGGGTGCGCCGGACGTTTCATCTCGTCTGACAAAGCCGCAAGCAGCAGCAGCACAGCAGGGACGGGACTCGGGAAGGGAAAGACGCAAGAGCTTAAACTCAAGCTTGCCTTTTCCGCCCTTCCTTCCATTCCCACTGCTTCCACGTGTGTCTCTCGTGTGTGCTCAGTCCAGGGCAGGGGCAGCCCGACTTGACTCTACCACCGCTGTATCCCTTTTCACCTTCCCTCCCCCAGAAAACATCAAACAGAAAAAGACTCACCTTTCCTCCGATTAACCAACAACATATACCCTCCCGATGTCAACGCAATCAGAGCCACGAAAGGCCAGAAGCTGATCTTGTTCGTTTCCCTAGGGGGAGGAGAGCCACCGGGGGGCAAGTTGCTATAAGCTCTCTTGCTTCCTTGCGATCCCTTGGGGAAAGTGGAAGTCCACTGAGTGCTGCGATGAGCGGTGGTGTTTTGGAGAGTAGATACGCAACGACGAGAGGCGGCGGCGCGGAGGGTAGTTGTGGAAGAAGCCAGGCGGAAGGCTTGGCGGGGGAGGGAGGATGCCATTGGATCGGTTTGGTGGTACAGAGAAGTGGGAGGAGGTGTTGCGCTGCGCTTGCGACTTGCGGTCCGGGTTGGGATGGGAGACGAGGATGGGAAAGCTTGGTTTTGGTGGTGGTGGTGGTGGGTTGGCCTGCACGATGACGCCCGTTCGTTAGTTATTGCTGGGACTGGACTGGGTTGTAGGTGAGGTCGCGATTTGGGAATTGAAGAGCTCCCTCCCGTCTGGTCTCGTCCCCTTTTCTTTTCTTGGAGAATGGGTGATGACGATCACGGCGGCCGGGAGCGAAAGCGGTCGAGCGGTAGTAGCGTTGGTGTGGTGTAAGTTGCGATTACGCAGAGTAGCCCGCTTGCTCAGTATCACGACTTCATGGACGTACCTTTTACTCGACTTGTTTACTTCACTTTCACCTCCAACTCTACTGTTTACTACGAGAAGAAGAGAAAGGGAAAGGAGAGGGACAATAAAGGCGCGGCCTGATTCAGGAATACTTAGACTTGACCGGATCCGAAACGCGAATTACATGTGGCATCCCCGAATGGGTCCAATTCCAGGAAAGGGTCCCGCGCATTGTTCGTCCCGGCAAATTAATTGTTAGTGCAGGTCCCGCCATTCAGCGTCATTGCAGTGCAGCAGGACCCGACGGGATGAACTGGCAGCTGCTGCGATGTGGGTCGTCCCGTTTGGTTGCAGTGAGACGTCTGAACTCTTATACCTCTTGCGCAGGCTGCCAGCTGGCACCCCTGAATGCCCGTGAAGTGGATCTCTGGACGGGATTTAACCTCATTCCCCGGTGAAAGCTTGATTTGATTTGACCCAACCTTATCAACGCCGAGGGAACATCGTTTGGTGGTCTTGGGATGTGATCATCGATAGCTAGGAAAGCTTCCGGGGTTTTAGAATTCACCTCGGTGAGAAACCAATACTTCTGCACTAGTCACATAGCTGGGTGTTACTCAGTTCGGTAATGGCTTCACCGAGAGGTTAGAGAAGTTGGCGTGCAACTTCCTGGACGATACCATACCCAACCTCCTCCATGACAGTTGCACTGGTTCAAGACACAGCTGTACTTTTCAAATATCAACACAAACACCAACCACTTACCACATATCACCATGTTCAAGAGAAACTTATACATGTCAGACAAACTTGATCAATTCAATTCACACAGAGATTTCTATTCTCTTGTTCTTCCTGTCTGACCTGTCTGATCAGTCTCGGAAAAAAGGTAACTTGACCTTCTGTCACCCATCCATCCATCCATCCATCCATCTTCACCTTTCACGTATCTCGAGTTCCAGCTCATATTATACACAACCCACCACTGCAATCAATTTTCATCATTCCCATCCAACGCTTGCATTCCAGCCAAAAACAAGTTGTGATCCCGCCAACGCCTTTGGTATATCCAATTTGAAACAAACAAAGTAAAAATGTAAACAAAGGAAAAAAAAAGAGATTGTTATAGAAGAAAAAAGGGAGTTAGGTTAGGTATATACTTTCATCGCCGCTTATTGACACCCACAAGCCACTGCCACTGTCACTGTCACCCGAGATCGACGTCTAAGCAAACCTGGTCTGCATAGGCGGCGGGTTCTTAATCGCCTGACCGGAATAAGCGCCAGGGATCGGCACCGCCTCATACTGCTGCTCGCCATCCACCATCGGGGCATGCGTAATCTGCACCGTCGGCGGGGGAGGCTGGGGCAGGTTGATCTGGGGCATGGGATCCACGGGCGAGACCGCGTTGGAAGATGAGGGTGTCATGAACCCACCCTTGGGTGTGACGGGGGTGGCGGGGTTAGCCTTAGACGGAGGAGCCTGCAGCTTGAAGCCGGTGTCGACCTTGGGTGAGGAGAAGGAGGACTGAGGGATGATGAGGCGCTGACCGCCGGGGGTGAAGGGCTGCTGCTGAGCAGCAGGACCGTTGCCCTTCTCGACGTCGTCGAAGGATTGGTACTGCGAGGGTGGGAAGCGGGGGGAGAGGGCGTATTGCGAGAAGGCGGGCGACTTGGGACCGAAGCCGGGGGTGTTGGGAGCCGATTGCACGCGGAGCTGGGCGAGGTAGAGGTCGGAGCGGGCCTTGTCGCGCATGTTCATGGACTTGTGCAGCCTGCGCTTGGACCAGTAGCGGTAGAAGACGATGCTGTAGAGGGTGATGCTGATGATCTCGACAACGATTTCGATGATGATGCAGATGAGAGCCCAGTTCTGTTCAACGAAGAGTTTGTTGTCAGTAAGACATTTCGGGTGTTGCGGTGATACGAAGTGAGGGGGGGGGAAGCTTACCTGAAGACGGCACACCAGCGCGTAGTCGACCTTGTCCTTGAAGAGCTCCGCGCGGTGGTTCTCGACGCAGGCCCAACCCCACATGTCTTGGTTCTTGCTGTTGTTCTTGCTGAATTGGAAGACACCGGCAGCCACCGCCCACATGATCATGCTGAAGATAAACCAGCCCACAGCGAAAAGCGTGTAGTACACGCCAACCTTCTCCGCCCTGTGATGACCACCGCGGCAGTAACCAACGAAGACACCGATGCAGATGAGGAGCGAAACGCAGGAGCAGCCGAGAACGACGTATTGTGGCCAGGCGTTGGTGGTGGTGGCCCAGGCGGGAAGGCCGTTCATGGCCGGAAGATGTCGGGTAGCATTGAAGATGGAAAACGAGGCCGAAAGCATGGAGAGAATGATGAGACTGCAGCTGAAGTTGACACCGCGGAGAGCGAACTTGGCCATGCGTACACGGGTTTTGATTTTCTGTCATGTTGTTAGTTGCCATAACCTTGATCCGAATCGAGAAGGGTAACCTACCAAATCCCGAGCCTGCTCCTTCTCCGTCAACTTTTCCCTTTGCTCCAGCTGCTCCTCTTCCCTGAATGTTGGGCTGAGAGGATTGGCGAGACCCCGACCCGGTGTTCCTGGAACCTTCAACGCACTCTTGAGGGGCGACCTTGGTGTCATTGGCATGGCGACTGATTCCCTGTTTCCTCCATTCCCGATATAACCAAAGCCAACATCTCCAGGCTGAGCATGAGCAACCTCCGACTTCTCAGAGAAGGGTAATGTTCGTCCATCGACAGGCGAGTGTACTGAGGTGGCTTCGGCAAACCGTGGTGTCCTTGGAGGCTTGGCCAATGATGAAGCTGTGGATGATGAATCGTTGGAAGAGACTGATCCGGTCGACATTGTTCGTTGGGGTGTCAGGTTGAGAGCGGCTGGCCGCTTCTTCTCGTCGTTGAAGGGCATATCGACGATGGGGATGTGTATATGCTTTGGTTGGCTTTACTACTAGAAAAGAATCGAAGAAGCCAGTCTTCGATGTCGATATCAAACTAGCAAAAGGTACACAGCCTTAAACTGCGAGATGACGGCACACTTTGCAGGAGTGAAGCAAAAGGAAATAGAGTAAAATGGAAAGAAGACACAGATATGAGAGAGCCCAGCTACCGAAGTAGAGGAGAGGATGGAAAGCGAGGCGCCGTTGGGGTGAAGGTGGTTTTGAATAGCCGCTGCCACTACCTCGTACACCTTGATTCGGTATCTTGGTGGTGGATGGGTATGGGTGGTTGCGCGAGTCTTGCCTCTCTGCATGAGACGATCAGCAAGTGGTTCCTCGGAGGGAAGCAATAGGGAAGCATACTTTGCACAGGGGTGGTGTAGTTGCCCCGAGACACGGAAGCTAATAGGACGACGGGCTAGTGTCGCCAATAAGGTCAGGCGACTGATGTCGAAAATAGACGCCCAGTGGGAGTCAGGAGTGGGCACCGGACTGGCTTCGTGCTGCTGGCTACCTCTAGCTGCTTTTCGCTCGTGGCCCAAGAGGGAGGCCGCAGATGTACGTCGGCAAGCGAGGAACTGTGATCGGACAGTGGCAGGCGGTCTTCTTGTTCCTGCGTTTCCTGGATGTTGGAGATGCTGCAGACTTCTGTGGTGTTGCTTTGAGAGAGAACAACCGAGGGAGGGAAACGGGAGAAGAAGAGAAAGTCAAGTCCTACACGTGTAGGAGGGCCCAGAAGCAGAAATGGTCTAGATAAGACTCGAACGCAATAAGGAAAGGTGTAAGACGGAAGAGGGGTTGCAACCTTTCTTCTCGATATAGCAACGGACCAGGGAAATAACAACAGCCTGTCCACGGCATGGACGATCCCGCGGCGTCAACACCAGCATGTAGATGACCCTGCGTGTGCACACATGGCCAAGACCGAGATGTGCTCAAATAACTCAAATAGCAACCGAGTCCTCTATGAATGTGGGTAGAAGACCATCACAGGCACTGCTCATGATGAGTCCTCTTTCTCTCTTCATCTCTTCTCGCCCCAACACCAGAGCCCTCGGTCTCTCCCTACTTCATCCTCTCTCTGTATTCTGCCTTCCTCGTCACAGGACGACAAGCCCATAGAGAGAGAAAATATCGAAATGGCCCCGGGACTCACTGGTTCGGACGGGCAAGATTGGGTAACATCGATCCATTGGCTGGGGGCGGCTGGCGGATGGGAGCACTTTTACCGGACTAGACCAAGAGGCTGGCCAACGACATCGTCCAGATGCACTGCCAAGATCAGCAACGACGTGAAGCTCAGAGCAACACTAGGAGACGGTGGCCCGTGGTTGGGCGGCAAGCGGTCGTCGTCGTTGCTGAGGAAGTCTTGGAGGGCGGGGCTTTTCGGTCGGGGGAAAGACAAGAACCACCAGAACCCCTGCCGTGCATCTCAGTCGTCCGCTGGTCCCCTGTCGTCCAACTGCCTACCCTGGAGTGTTCCGAGCCCTCTAATTGGCTGCTTGTTTGGGAACTTCACATGTGTAGCCAATCAGATGGCATAATCCCGTGATAGAGCTGCCAGCCATGCATTGGTGGGCGGCAAGCGGTACCACACAAACCTCGTCTTCCTTCTCCGCGACTAGCGACCCGCTTCACGCCGTTCACACTCCATTTTTTTTTTTCGCAGATCTTGGTCAATCTAATATCGGGCGCTGACCCAGAAACAGCAAAATTCAAGATTCGAGTGTGGTGTTTTGCTCGATTTAACTCTGACTATGACTTCGCGGGAAACGCGCGGGAATCACGCGCCGGGGACACAGTAGCTTTTATACTTCCCGGCCGAAATCGTCAATTGACCATGTTCACAAATGTGAAAGTCAAGGCTGGTGAAGGCGGGGCTTCAACAGTTCGGCGGCTTCCTCAGACTTCCCAATGTTGCACCATCACACGTGTGGTCTCTGCTTCCCGACCTTCCAGATATTCTGTGTTCTTCACTTTTCTCTATCTGGGAGTGGGGTCCTCTGGAACAGCAACGAACAACGACGTCGGTGTTCCGTAGCACAGCGGACAACATGGCATGGTACTAAGACATGTACACCGCTAGGACGGATGCAGTGCTGGCTGCTGTGTGTAAGACGAATTCTGCGAAGAGCTTGATCCCAGGGATGACGATACAAGGCTGGTGTTTCTGGGTTTAAGTTCTGGACTCGCCAGGATCATCACCGTGAATATCACGTCGGTAGTCAACCCTCGTCGATTAGCAACCGCAACAATGACCTTGCTCTGGAATTGCGTTTGACAGCGAAGATATTCTCCAACTCGGACAAACACGGACCAACTCTGCTTACGAGTTCCCGCCCATACCTTGGCAACTAGATGCCGCCCTCAACTCTCACGAGAAACCGTCTCTACACATGGAAGCGAGGTTACCTTTTGCTGCACTTGTCAGCACACAGATATTGCCCACCCTCCATCGGGTGTCCGTAAGCACAGAGTATCAATGAAAGTGCCAGTATTTAGCACATCAACTTGTAGGCGTTGCCACCGGTTCAGTATTTTTAGCCCGCCGAGCCGGAGGTGGTGGAAAAGCTTCGGTATCACCATCGTGATATCGCCATCAAAGCAATAATGGGCAGCCAGTTCTGCGTTGCATTCCTACCCGTCCTTTCGGCCATCTCAGTGGCTCAGTGGAAGCACGCAGTTCGGGTGCTGCAAGTCATCGCCCATTGCACCATTGATGCGGTTCGATTACTTGACAAGAAACATCCGAGCTTAGCAAGAGTTCCCAACTTGGTGAGCAGCGCCGTAGGAAGTGCTGCCTACATCATGTCGTGAAACGATCATGACCAAAGCTCATTACAGAAGACAAAACCTCAGCAATGCGCCTCTCAACAAGAACTGATAAGGTATTTATAGGATTAGGCTCGGCCATGCCAATTGTGAATCCATCGTCTGGTCCTTTTGCCCAGCTCCAGCCTGAACGATCTTGGATAGACACTCCCACACTGCTTCCCTTGACCCCAACCTAGCAATGATCAAGCTCCAACCATAGCTGGGCCGTAACTGACGGCCATTCAGCGGTCAAGCAGATATGTCTCGTGTAACCGACTGAGTCTTCTCCCCGCTCCAATGATAATCACTGTGAATCGGCTGTGGCTTGAATCCTACGAGACTGCTTCTCGAAACATCAGGGACGGTTGTACGTGCTGTGGAACAGGTCTAGGTCCCGGAATGTTCCCGATCCCGATCCAACAAGCATCAAGGCTGAACGTAAAACAAGGCCTTGGGGGTGCTTTGAGGCAAGGCTATGAAGAAGCTTGTTGATGGCCGATGTAGCTTTGATGTATTTAAAACATATTCCCAACAAAATCTGACAGTGTTGTCGTGAACAGTCGAACATCATGGTCCTGAAACGCTTGCAGAGGCACAGCTGTTGCAGTTACTCCCTGCCCCAGTCCAAGATCACGGAGGACAACATTCGGGCCACTTGGCTCAACTTGTCACAGCGCTATAACCCTGAGACTGAACCCAAGTTGAACCCTTATGCTCCTAAGAGCGATGAACCCAACCGAAAGGTGAGCGTGGTGGGTTTGACCTGCATGCTGGTCTTCCATCAAACTAGAAGAAAGAAGATAAAGCTCATTTGGAGGTGGAAGATCGCAAAGTGAAGGCATTGAAGATACCGAAAAACGTGATAAGAAAAGGTCCTAACCCAGGAGAAGACACCTTGTGTCCTAACTTCTAACTCCGCGGCCAGGCATTGGCAGCAGGTACAACTTTGATGACGCCCTTAACAAAAGTTTCATAGAGTTGATACTATGGCTATGACAAGCATCATAGGTGCTCCTCAAGTTGACGACGACAAGCAGGCTCGGCGTTGTTGTGTGGTTGATTAGAGACCGCCAGGGTGTAGCTTATCGACCCGAAAACGTTCGTATGTACGTCGAAGGATGTCGGTCTCAATGGGAGAGGCCGTTGCAGAATAACGATTGTTCTCGAGGGCTCAAAGAAAGAAACCGACTTCAACTCGCCGATCGATACAACGTACCTGTTCCCGACGTTCAAGTGATATAATTCCGAGCATTACTTCGCCGTGTAAGTTATGAGTGAGTTTTGTGCCGAAACGGAAAGATGATTGGATGAAAGTGTAGGACAGTGAACTCTTGATAGGATGGAAGTTCCAAAAGTCAACATGAGTTGAACAGGATGATGTTGAACCGATGACCGAGCTCTGGAGTTCCTTCAGCACTGACAGCAGCAACAAGAGGGAAATCCTTATCGCTTTCTTATCGGCCATTGTGGGGCAAACTACGCTAAACCGAAAACCGTGCTTAGTGGGGCAGCGGCAAGCAAAGGGTTGGGCGCACGCAGGTTCGCAGAGCGGAAGGAGGCTCGCCTCGTTGGTCGCAGCTGGCAGCGGCAGGCCTATGACTGCACAAGAAAATACTGTACCACAGGTCCACGAGCACAAGCCAAAGTCAAATATCGTCAGTCATTCTCGAATTTAGCCTTCCTCCAACCTTCGCTGCAACCCCACTATTCTGTCAGGTCCAGCTGGTCCTACCAACAACGCCCGCTATCAAATATCGCGAGTCCCGTTGCGGAGACATTAGGACACATACCCACACCAAGGAGCAGGGTCTGGAAAAGTAGCAGCCGCAGGCACTACCGTACAGTACACAGCAAGAGGGGTTCACCGAAAGCGAAAAAATTACTGCCCCGCGACACATCGACTTTAGAGGAACCAACTCCATCCTCCACACCTCACATCCACATCCACAATCATGGCTACCAACGGCGACAAGTTCGGCAACGATATCGTCGAGTCCGACTCGGGCTCCGACAACGAGTCTCACGTCGACCAGCACGAGTCCGACAACGAGGTTGAGGCCAAGCCGCGCAAGTCGGCTCTCAAGAAGGCCCCCGCCCCCGTCGTCCAGAGACCTCCTCTTCCTCCCCAGACCGATCCCAAGGACCTCGACGTCAAGACCCTCAGCCCCCTCACCCCCGAGATCATTGCGCGACAGGCCACCATCAACATCGGCACCATCGGCCACGTCGCTCACGGCAAGTCGACAGTAGTAAAAGCCATCTCGGGCGTCCAGACCGTCCGTTTCAAGAACGAGCTTATCCGCAACATCACAATCAAGCTTGGTTACGCCAACGCCAAGATCTACAAGTGCGACAACCCAGCATGCCCTCGCCCGACATGCTACAGGAGTTACAAGTCCGAGAAGGAGGTTGATCCCCCTTGCGAGCGCGAGGGTTGCGAGGGCACCTACCGTCTGTTGCGCCATGTCTCGTAAGTTGTCATCTCTACAAGATAGTTTGCGCCAACGAGCACCCCCTGACTAACCATGTGTCTCCAGCTTCGTCGACTGCCCTGGTCACGATATTCTCATGAGCACTATGCTTTCAGGTGCCGCGGTCATGGACGCCGCTCTCCTCCTGATTGCCGGAAACGAATCCTGCCCCCAGCCCCAGACCTCCGAACATTTGGCTGCCATCGAGATCATGAAGCTCGACAAGATCATCATTCTCCAGAACAAGGTCGATCTCATGCGCGAGGAAGCCGCCAAGCAGCACTACGAGTCCATTCTCAAGTTCATCCGTGGTACCGTTGCTGGAAAGTCGCCCATTATTCCCATCTCCGCCCAGCTTAAGTTCAACATCGACGCCATCAACGATGCCATCGTCAACACCATCCCCGTTCCTCCCAGGGATTTCTCCATGGACCCCCAGATGATCGTCATTCGTTCCTTCGATGTCAACAAGCCCGGTGCCGAGATCGACGAGCTCAAGGGTGGTGTTGCCGGTGGTTCCATTCTCCACGGTGTCCTCAAGCTTGGCGACGAGATCGAGATCCGTCCCGGTATCGTCACCCGTGACGAGAAGGGCGACCTCAAGTGCACTCCCATCTTCAGCAGAATCGTCTCCCTCAACTCCGAGGCCAACGACCTCAAGTACGCCGTTCCCGGTGGTCTCATCGGTGTCGGTACCCGCATCGACCCTACCCTCTGCCGTGCCGATCGTCTCGTCGGTTTCGTCCTCGGTCTCAAGGGCCGCCTCCCCGAGATCTACTCCGAGATCGAGGTCAACTTCTACCTGCTCCGCCGCCTTCTCGGTGTCCGCACCGCCGACGGCAAGCAGGCCAAGGTCGACAAGCTCGCCAAGAACGAAGTCATCATGGTCAACATTGGTTCCACCTCTACCGGTGCCAAGGTCTCCGCCATCAAGAAGGATGCCGCTAAGCTCATCCTCACCTCCCCCGCCTGCACGAGCATCGGCGAGAAGGTTGCCCTTTCCAGACGTATCGAGAAGCATTGGCGTCTTATCGGTTGGGCCACCATTGCTGCGTAAGTTTTCTTTACCCCCTTAAATATCACTGAACAATCACTAACGTGTCTAAACAGCGGTGTTACCCTCGAGCCTTCCACCTCTTAAGCGACCAATTTTCGAAAGTTTATATCGCTGGATTAGGAACATGAGGGTGTTAATTTTTGGTTGCTCTAATGATGATAAAAGTCGTTGGGATGATCAAAGAATGGAACTGGGCGGACACGGACGGCGTAGCGTGGGAACCGGGACCTGTGTTTCTGAAACTAGCCTTGAGATTTGTACATGGTCTTATTTTTATCCAACATGGGCCGGAGAGCAAGAGCAACGAAAAGGAGTAGAAAGACTGGTCACACGTGAAGATGAGGAATGTTGTGAAAAGAGAACATTTGAACCGCATTATCAACCGTGGTGTTTCGGGGATTTGTACAAAAGTCATGTTTGGTATCTGTGTTTACCAGGTAGTGGTGATAAGAGTAAAGTTGAGAGTAGAGATGTTGCTACATTTGCGTTTACTTCAATCACGATAAGTTTGAACATAGGGTAACGACGAAACTGTCGTTATGTATTGCGTCTGAGGTGTTGGCTCGGTTAACGAGGATGAGTCCAAGAACATAAGTAACAACAATCCTTCCGTGGGGGACACTCAAAACTGTATCCGTAGGTAAAACTGTCTATTCAATTTGCTCTCTCTAGACCTAGTAGTATATCACACCTACCACATTTCCCCCTTTCTGAAATCGAACCTCACAAGAAACCTTTCTCTTATTACAACACTGATACTATCATGTCAGTCTATCATTTCCGTCTAAAAACACCCTGTACATCGAATAGAACTCGCACGCACACTCTACTACATCATTCTTTCCCTCACACACCCTTCCCATCACCCATCCACAGACCCCACTATCGTGATATAGGTACCCAAAACCAACCACACCACACCAACTCACTTCCTAACCTTCCTAGCATGCTTCACCAAATTCTCAATAACCCCCTCAAACGCCTCCCGGTCTCCAATCTTCTCATCCGTCCTCTGCTGCCAATACACCAACACCTCGGACGCCACCCCCTGCATCGCCTCCAACTTCTTCACATGCTCCCTCAGTTCCTTAACTGTCATTCCCGAAAGCGCTTCATCCGTCGTCTCACACAGCTGCTTGGCGGCTACTAGGTCGAATACCGGTTCAGGAGGGGGTCCTTTACGGGCAGAGGACGAAGACCGGTTGGCGCTTCCTGTGCCTGCTGCGGCAGCGACGGTTTTATTGACGGGTGGTTGCTTGGACGGGGTTCGGCTTGAGGGATTTCCACGGCTGTCTACAGATTGGGCCTGGCTGCGGAGGGCGGCGCTAGGTCGTCTCGAACGACCCGCACGTTCATCGTCCGCCGCGTCCGACGCGGCATCGCCCCTCAAAGAGGTTGACGACCCTCTACGGTCCAGGCTAGGCAAGACGAGTTTCTTCTGCTTGGAAGCGGGGAGGATCTCGTCCAGGTCGACAGGGACGCCGAGGGAGACGAGGAAGAGACGGCGGATGCGGGAGCGGATCCAATCAGGGGGTTGGAGCGGGGGAGGGGCGACGAGCTGCGACCAGAGGGAGGCGGAGCGGGGGTGTTGGAAGATGGGGTCGGTACTACTGCCGTTGGGTCCGTTGGAGGAGGAGACGGAGAAGGTGGGGATGGTGGGATGGGAGTCGTCGCCGCCGTCGGTGTCGGGGGAGGGAGGGAAGAGGGCGTTGAGGTAGGGGGAGGTTAGGGAGAGGATTTCGGAGGGGGAGAGGTGGGTGAAGTCGGGTATTTGCTGTGGGGTTGTGTTAGTTCTGGGTTGTATGAAACGGTTATGAAAGACATATGGAAGGCAAACGTACAAAGGATAATGAGGACTGTGGTTGCTGTGGTTGCGGCTCAGGAGCAGGTGCTGGAGCCGAGAACCCTTCGGCTTCTTGGAAGTCGTCGTCATCAAAGCCGGCATCGTCAAAGTCGCCAAAGTCAGCATCGTTGTTGGCCTCGGCTCCCTCTTCAAAGTCATCAAAGTCATCCCCGAAGTCATCGGCGCCGGCCTGAGCTGGCTCAGCAAAGTCGTCCCCAAAGTCGTCATCACCAAACCCGTCATCATCAGGTGCTTTGTCTCCTGCTTCGGCAAATCCGTCGTCGTCAAACCCATCATTTTCAACAGGCTTCTCCTCTTTGTGGTCAAAGCTGTCAAAGCTGGCATCGTCTTTCTTGTCTTCTTCTGGCTCGACGTTGTTCTCGGCCTTTTGACTGGGTTCTGGCTCGTTGAACTGAGTATCTTGCTTCTCAAGCTCTTTGCTGGCATCCTCGAACTCGTCTCCTTTGAGTCCTTCTTCGGTGGTATCGTCGTCTTCTGACTGCTCCTCCTTGTGCTCCTCATCTTCCACCTCTCCATCTTTAGCCTGCTCAGTATTGGTCTCTATATCCCCCACCTCCTTGAATTCATCTTCCTCGGCGTCTTCGTCGCCAGATTTGGCGTTGTCTCGTACGACTTCGTCACGCGCGTCATCTTTTGCCTCCTCACTGGTAGCCTCCTCCTTTTCTAGGAGGCTGGGTCCCAATGAGGGCAAGTCAGAGGATGGCTGGTCTAGATCAGATGACGAATCTCTAGAATGTATCGACGCGGGACTCTTTAATGCAGGTGGTATTGGTGTATCTACGCAGGAAAACGTAAAGTCAATACAAAGGAGATCTTGTATAATTTGCTGGCTCAGAAACAAACAGGCATGTGCGTGTGAATGTGTGTGTGGCTAGAAAGAAGTGCTACGCATCCGTACCATTGTCACCACCCTTCTCATTCTCGATCTTCTGTCCATCCGCCTTGACAAGCACGTCGGGAGGACTGTCAACCCTGTGCCTCGCCTCGATCTCCGGGTGGGTGACGGCACCGGCGCTATCAGGCGTCTCCTCCACTACGGTCTTGGGAATGGGGCGCCCGCCCGGAGTGGACGGCCGGCGCTCGTCATGCTCCTCGGTCGAGAGCTTGCTGTCCGGGTCTGGGATAATGGCAAACTCATCCGGCTTCGCGTCTCCTTCCCTCAAGGCATATGCCTTTGTCCCTGGGACCTCTCCATACGCCGGCTTGTCGTCTACTCTCTCAACTCTTGTTCGCGGGATGGGCGAGGACGGAGCCTTGGGGGAAGCTGAGCCAGAGATGGCATCGGAGTAGTGATCTTCGGTGTCGGAGCCTGTTGGCGCGTAGAGATGGTTAGTTGGATATCCATGTGCCGATTGGTTCGGAGTTCTCCAAGTTCCATCAGCTGTACCTACCAGGTAGCTCATGAGCGCCCGGGTCCATGGTCCCCTTCCTCTCGGGAGGCGATAAGCTGTTCCTGCGCGAAGCCATTGTGATCTCGAAACGTAGTCGCGGCGGTTTATACAAGATGGTTTCCGACTGTGGTGAGTACTGTAGCGCAGAGGTGTATATGGTAGGTTGAAAGCAAGATACGTATATGTATATGGGAAGATCGGAGATCGGGGATCGGGGGGGCAAGGTGAGGAGTGATGTAGTTGCTGTGGGGGGATGATGTTCACTGCTGAGGGACAGGAGTGTCTGACAGTGATATGGATCACGAGGGGGAGTAAGCCAACTCTTATACTGCAGGAGATAGGTCAATTGCAAGAGTGAGGTCAAATCAAGGTTGGGTATGCACACAGAAGTTGCGGCTGACTTGTGGCATCTCAATGTCCAGACGATGGACAGTGTGTGGAGAGAGTCGAGAAAGGAACAGCTTCCGGATGGCCTGGAGGATGGCTCAGGACGGCCTAGAACATGGGGTAACCACCACCCAAGGTTTCCTAGACAACAGTGCTTGCTTCGCTCTGCCCGCTCTGGTACGGTGCTACCGCCGTGTCCGGATACTCACTGCGTAATGTGCTGCACGAGACGGTCCAGTCAGATGCCAGAGCATCAAGTCAGCACGAGGAGGTCCGCCCCGTCATCGCTTGTCGAACTGCCGTCAAGCCACACATTGATTGCCCATGCACGCTTGGCACTTGCCAAACGCCAGAAGTGAGATGAGGCTGACCACTTCACCTGGGGCTGACTGCTTCACAACTGAAGCAGGAAATGCTTGGCCTTGCGCGCCCCCAGAAGGGAAAAGCCCAGGCGCGCTGCAGCACCTCCAAAAAAAGGCCTGTCGCGAAGGAACCTTGACAACCTCGCAGACCACCCAAACAGAGAGTGACGCTTGCACTTTCTTTGCATTCTCCAATCCACGCCCCAACGAAGTCCACTCCACAAACGGATTTTCGAACCGACGTCCAAACTCGCGATTCGATACCACGGCTGGACCATTGCATCAATTATCCAACCCGAGATCGCGCCAATCCTCTTCTTCGCATTTAACGATTTGTTGCTTGGATTGCCGCGCTCCCTGTTGTTGAGGTAACCGCAACAGCCTTGGGAAGTGGGACGCTGTTGTTGACTAGCATTTTTGTCGACGACTACCTAACCACCAACAACCAACCCCCCGAAACCTCGACATAATATCGTCACCCTCACATAATCTCAGCCATGTCGTTCTTCGGTACACCAAGCTCCAGCGCGGCCTCGGGCCAACCAGCGACAACTGCCACATCCGGTGGTATTTTCGGAGCCTCATCTTTCGGCACCCCAGCAGCGAGCTCGACACAGCCGACCGGTGGCTTGTTTGGTGCTAAGACTACAGATACGTCGAAACCTGGAGAACTTTTCGGAAGTAATACCACCTCGACTACACCTTCGCTTTTCGGCGCTGCTTCCAACACTGCTGGAGGCAGCACGACGCCTGCGGGGGGTTTGTTTGGAAACACCACTGCCAACACATCCACAACCCCCGCTGCTGGTGGTTCGACCCTGTTTGGCGGCGGAGCCAGCACCACACCCGCAACAGGAGCTCCTTCGGGAGGTCTGTTTGGAAACAATGCTTCTTCTTCGGCTACCGGTGGTCTCTTCGGAGCTGGCGCCAACAGTCAGGCGACGCCGGCGAAGACCTCGTTTGGAATAGGATCGACTACCCCCGCCGGCGCACCACCTGCTGCTGATACCTCCAAGGCCGCGCCCTCTCTCTTCAGTGCTAAGACGCCTGCCTCTGGCAACCTCTTTGGAGGAGGAGCCTCGAGTACCCCGACTACAACCGCTGCCCCTACCTCGGGAACAGCACCATCTCTCTTCGGAGCGAAGCCAGCCGAGACCACTACCCCTGGCACCACTTCTGGACTCTTTGGCGCCAAGCCAGCTGAGACTACATCTAGCACAACTCCCGCGACAACAGCCGCTCCCGGATCTACTTTCTTCGGCGCGAAGCCTGCGACCAGCGGCGGCAGCCTGTTTGGCGCAGCCTCGACAACCCCGGCTACGACATCAACCACAACCACCACAGCACCAGCAACTTCCGGCCTCTTTGGTGCCAACACAAGCAAGCCGGCCGAAGCGGCGAAGCCAGCTACGGGTGGTCTGTTCGGCGCAACTCCCTCTACCTCAGCTCCTGCCACCTCTACCACCACTGCTGCTTCCGGCGGCCTGTTCGGCGCTAACAAGGATGCTACCACTACCACTACTGCCCCAGCCTCAGGGAGCCTGTTCGGGTCGACTACGCCTGCGACGACCACAACCACGGCGCCTGCTACTTCGTCTTCGACTACTACTAGCGGCCTCTTCGGTGCGGCCGCCAGCAAGCCCGCCACCACCACAGCGGCCACCACTACTGCCGGAACTGCCAGCAGTCTTTTTGGAGGAGGAGCCAAGCCTGCGGACACCACTACCTCCACAACCACCAACAACACCACTACCGCCGCCGGCATTACCAGCACCACTGGCAACCTCGCCTCCACGACTACCGGCCCTACTTCTACTCTCCCGCGGTTGAAGAACAAGACGATGGATGAAATCATCACCCGCTGGGCCACCGACCTCTCCAAGTACCAGAAGGAATTCAAATCGCAAGCCGCCAAGATTGCCGAATGGGACCGCCTCCTGGTCGAGAACGGCGAGAAGATCCAGAAGCTGTACACCAGCACGTACGAGGCCGAGAAGGCCAGCAACGAGATCGAGCGCCAGCTTTCGGGCGTCGAGTCGCAGCAGGACGAGCTGACCGCGTGGCTGGACCAGTACGAGGCGCAGCTGGAGGAGCTGTTCAAGAAGCAGCAGCTTGGATCCGGCTCCAGCGGCGAGCAAAAGGCTGCTGGCGGTGGTAGCGACGGCTTGGGCCCCGATCAGGAGCGCGAGAGGACGTATAAGCTTGCGGAGAAGTTGACGGATCGGTTGGATGAGATGGGCAAGGATTTGGCCAAGATGATTAAAGAGATTAATGATATGAGTGGCTCGTTGAGCAAGGGGAGCAAGCCTGATGATCCGGTATGTCTTTCGTCCTTTTTGTTTACTTCCCCCCTTTTTCTCCGACCTGGATTGGAACAGTCACTAACGCACATGACAAACAACAGCTCAGCCAAATCGTCCGTGTCCTCAACGGTCACCTCACCCAGCTCCAATGGATCGACCAAAACGCCGCCGATCTCCAAGCCAAGGTGGTCGCTGCCCAAAAGGCTACCAGCGGCATGGGTGCCCACCACGGTGTCAACGAGTCGGATGCCGCTCAGAGCTTTTACCGCTCGTACAGGGCCGGTGGTGCTTACAGGTGAAGGGAAGGGCTTTGATGTATTTTAGGAAGGTAAAAGAGAATCAGAAGGCGGCGATTGTGTGTTTTGATTACCCTAGTTTGTTTGTTTGTGAAAGACCATCATGGTATGATATGAGGGGGGTCTTTGTGTGTATCAAGGGATGTGGACGGGGTCTATGTTTATTTACGTAGGTCTGCCTTTGGGATGGGGACGAAAAGACTAGGCTAGGCTATGTTGTGAAAGCAAAAATAAACAAATGGGTTAAGTTAATGGTCACGGTCTGAAAAGGGGTTATACATCAGGAAGGGGGTTTACGTTTTTCGGTCTAGCGTCTTTGAAGGGTCTCCTGAACGTAACACGCAGCAAATGTTGAGTGAACATATCATATTGGACTGCCGAACTAGATACCTACTGGGGTGTAATTTGAAGAGTTGGGAACTGCAGCATTGTTGCAACCTGGAATGTCGGTATCAGTAAGTTCTATAAGACGCACTTAAAGTTGTTCCTTCAGTACCATCTCGTCTGTTTTTGTAAGTGGCAGTAGGATAGTCTGGAGTCCTCATCCATCAGTCTTGAAGAATCTAGCTACGGGGACCGTAGGCTGGCCGCTTTATAGGTAACTTGATCTCTTCCATGTGAAATGTTTTGAGTAAAGCGCCAAAGTAGCTGCGTTGTGAGAATTTTTGTCCAAGTGCGAAGTTGATGAACCCATTATCGCCCTCACTGCAGAATGGTTCGACTCTTTTGACTCCTCTTAAGCCCCGTCACGGTTGCCCTAGACACTTTCGTACCAACACTTCGTTCTTTGTCCCCTTTTGCGACTTGTGAGGTTCATAATCCCCCGGTGTTTTTGATCATCGATCATAGAGTTGCTCGCTGTATTGCTACAAGGGGTAGTTGAGATATATATGATAACATCCTTGGCGCGCCGCCGCATCCCAAGTCCCATCCTTCCTTCCCAAACCCTTATCCCTCTCATTTCATGCATTCATACTGCGTAGTGGGTGTGTAGCGATGGGACGTCGCGGGGGAATGGTAATAAGAAGAAGAAAAAGTGTTTATAGGTTGTTGTTGTTGTTGTTTGTTTCGTTTAGTTGCGCTCGCCGCCCTGCTCCTTGGTGATCTCGTCACTGTTTCCGGTGTTAGTAACTGTTCTCTCGCTGTCCCTCTGTCAAGGAGGCTGAGGCCTGGCTCCTCTGATGATGATGTGCGCACCGGGCTACGAATGCGCCTGGTGTGCTCGTGACGGGTATGGCTGGCGGCTGGCGGCTGGCGGCTGGCGGGCGGGTAGCTTACATGTGATCAGAAAGAGTCTGGAGGTGCTTCTGTTGCTCGCTGAGCTTCTTCTTGAGCTCGAGGAGCTTCTCCTTCTCGCGCTGGCGGATAGCAAAGTCCTCGTTGGCCTTCTCGCGGCGCTGGAAAGCGTCACTGGAGGAGGGTATGATGTCAGCGGTTTCGAACTAGTTTGAATCGCGTATCCACGTGCGTGCGCGCATCGATGTGTGCGCGAGGACGCGGAGAAGAGGAAAGAATCAAAACTCACCCCTGGCCGCCGGTCTTGGGGGGAGAACCAGTCTCGCCGGCGAGAGCGCGGGAGGTGGTCGCAAAGGCCCGGGAAACGGTAGGGCGCGCGAGCTTGGAGACGGTTGTGCGGAGCATCTTGATGGTTGGTTTGGTGGTTTGGTTGGACTAGAATGACGTGGGTTAAGCTTTAGCGGATGGGGTCTCTTTGTTAGGTTCGCGTGTAAGAGATATCCGTCGGATGAATTAATGTAAGAGTTGATTGTACGTATGGAAGATGTATAACAGCAATTGAAAGTCGCAGAAGTTGGGATAAGTTACCTTTCTATAAAATCGTCAAGCTGGAGTTAGCTGTCAATGCGATTACGTTGTGTAGGAGATGGTGATCCAATTGCGTACACTTGTTTGGTATGGCCTGATCAAAACTGGAGACTGGAGTTCGGGACGGGGATGGAGCTTCTCGGGTGAGCATGGACGTCGAAGCTCCGTTCTCCAACGAATTGTCGTCGCGGGTTGGGGGTTGGCGGGACAAAGCTCAAGGCTCGTGGCTTGCCGCTTGCTCCGCCTGTCCGCTGACGGCTCGGCTGTGGCAGTCGCTGACACTTCCAACGGGCCCGACTGACAGTTGGCAGCTTTACTGCAACCGGGTCGGATCAGACAAAGTTCACGCCTGAGGCAGCAGTTTGTTGCTATTCTATGCGCAAGCTTGGCATGCTCGACCCCACTGCCCCGCCAAAGCTCGCCCACCCCTCTTCCCACTTTCAGCTGTCTTGCTGGGAGGTAACGAATGACGCATCAGGGGGTCCGAAAGCAATCATGATCTGGAGTCAATCAATGGACTGGCTGTCTGCTTTCAATGCTGTCCAAGACAACCACAAACGAAAACTCTCTTGTCTTTTGTCAACAAACGGACCAAGGCAACAACCCTCCTGACTGTCTCATTCATTGATGTTGTGACTTTGCAAGCACGCAAGAAGCAGGACAACTTTGCAACCTGAACGCCACCACCTGCTGTGAACACACTCGGCAGTGAGATCTTGGTTGCGCGACCGGCGCAAGCGGGCGGCTCTGTGGGTTGCACAACCCAAACTCGGGGTCCCATTGAACCGTCCAGCCGTTCCAGCCCGAATTCTATATCCTTCTGAGTGTCTCCATGGGCGGCTTGCCCTCCAGCCTTCTTGCATCATACTACTCACTACCACGGCATGGCTTTTGCCAAACTCCATCGAGCCGGAGATCATCGTGTTCCTGCCGTTCGTGAAGGGCCTTGCGATTGAGCAAGGTCAGACAAGGGACCCTGGGTGGACTCCATCCTCTCAATCATAAATGCGGACCCATCCCTGTCCATCGAGGTCTGGACAGCGACTTCACGGCGGGAGGGATGAAGCTCAGCTGATGGTATGGGAACGGTTACATCTAGAGGGCGACAAAATGTAGGGCGAGATCCGGATGTTCTAGATGGCTTCAGCGTGAGGTGTGTGAGCAGGGAGATCTCCTGAAGTTGTAGGCGGCTTTGTGATGATACCAAGACAAGAATTGTAGACCGTGAGACCGATCCTTCATGCTGTTGGCCAGGCGAGCCAGGGTCTTGGTTATGCCCCCGGAATTTAAGGACATAGGGGATGGACAGGTGGAATCCGAGCGGTTGGTTTACTAGGGAGTTGTAGCCGTGGAGAGAAGCGCATAATCGAGACATGGGCACCTTATGCGAAGATGAACGATGCTGTCTCGAACAAGCCGGCTGGATTATCAGAGACGGAGAGGAATTCATGGAACAATCTATGGAGCGGCAACCAAGTTCCAATCGCGTCAATCATGGCATCAGTTGCATTCATGATCCCAGGTTGACGGGATGAAAATAGGGCTGTTGAATACCACCAGGAAGGGGCTGACGGTGGTGTTTGTGACTGCCACGACAGAGGGTCATCACTCATCACAGTTTTCATTCAAGAAGCAACGTGGTGTCTCCTTTCGGCCTGGTTTATGAGCCCGCCGTCGTTCGCTGGCACGGGCATCCGGCAGGGCTGCCCGGGTGCTGTTTGGGTTGGGGGTCAAACAGGGAGCGGGCTCGTACTTTGTGAGAGGATCGAGGAGGGGAGCTTGGGAGTGACTGCAAGCAATACTGTGGTGAGTGTGATAGAGATGGCGATGGAATGGAAGCGACGAGAGCCATCAACTCAGGTCCGGGTCCGTCCGCGATAGTGAGTTAGAGTACCCTAGGGTGAGTGCCAGCCCAGTGACGTGACGTACTTGGCAAAGTGAAGCTGCAATCCAAATCCCGTCCCCCAGCCTTAAGGCAGCAGAGGTGGTGTCACGTGTTGGTGGTACTTCCCTTCCCATCACTCCCGTCCTGTCCCTACCTCTAGGCCGCCATCACGCCCACAGTGGGTGAAGCAGAGGGCAGAGGCGGTCCAGTGGTCCCGCGGGCCCCATAGCATCGATCAGAACCCAAAACAGGCGGAGGCGTGGCCGTGCAAGCCTCGCCCCGGCGGTTCCTCTCACTTCCACTTCAGTGTCGCACTCACTTTCCCCTTCCCTGCCTTAATGCACCCCCTTCCCTCATTTCCAACTTTGCATCCCAAAACCACTCTGCCTGTCCATTTCCTGCTTCTTTTTCCCAACGAACGAGCGAAATCCACTTCTTCACCACCAAAGCCTCTGCTAATTCCCCCATCGTGAATCTACAACCGCCTTACCGTCTACTCTAATATCTAACCAGGTATGTACCATGGCTTCTGTCAACAAACACATTGCTTCTCCGCCTTCCTCCCTCTTCCTGCACCGTGGGCATGGGCATCATCAGCTGCACACGCACTCCCGCTATCCGCTGCTCCTCTCGTCCACCACCCGCTGTCGTCATCGCGATGCGACAACGCCATAATTTTGTCATCCCCGGCGCTGCCATCGACGGCGGCCGCACTCATCGCATCCGAGCTTTGACTTGACGGGAGCCGATTCCTGTGTCCCTCCGGTTCAAGACGGCCGCTCAGGAGGTGCTGCCCAGCCTGCGCATAACCCACCGTTGGCGGCAAGTCTACTTCGACATTCGATCGACACACCGCGGGATTCCAAAGTTAGAACACAAAGCGACTTTCACTTTGGCTTCACTTCGTCTGTCGGCGACCAAGGGCTTCTTTCGTCGCGGCGCGCATTGCTGTTCTGCCTTACACCTCCTTTTCGCTGTCCCGCCTTGATATCTACCCCGCCATTTCTGTCACCCGCGCCCTCACATTGGCCCGCCCCTTAATTACCTACACCACCACATCAAGCAATTCCATAAGCTAACACACGACATCTCAGAACTTCACAACACCGCCAAAATGGGTCACGAGGATGCTGTCTACCTTGCCAAGCTCGCCGAGCAGGCTGAGCGCTACGAGGGTACGTTAAATCAATCAATGCCCGATGTCGACCGACGAAGACTGATGCGTTTCGCTGTACAGAGATGGTCGAGAACATGAAGATCGTCGCCTCCGAGGACCGTGATCTCACCGTTGAGGAGCGCAACCTCCTTTCCGTCGCCTACAAGAACGTCATCGGTGCCCGCCGTGCGTCCTGGAGAATCGTCACCTCCATCGAGCAGAAGGAGGAGTCCAAGGGCAACTCTACCCAGGTTTCCCTCATCAAGGAGTACCGCCAGAAGATTGAGAGCGAGCTTGCCAAGATCTGCGAGGACATCCTCTCCGTTCTTGACCAGCACCTCATTCCTTCGGCCACCACTGGCGAGTCCAAGGTCTTCTACCACAAGATGTAAGCATATGGCGCCCTGATTCGCTTAGCTTACCGCTCTCTAACCCCCGTAATAGGAAGGGTGACTATCACCGTTACCTTGCCGAGTTCGCCGTTGGCGACAAGCGCAAGGACTCCGCCGACAAGTCGCTCGACGCCTACAAGAACGCTACCGACGTTGCCCAGACCGAGCTTCCTCCCACCCACCCCATCCGCCTCGGCCTTGCCCTCAACTTCTCCGTCTTCTACTACGAGATTCTCAACGCTCCCGACCAGGCTTGCCACCTTGCCAAGCAGGCCTTCGATGACGCTATTGCCGAGCTCGACACATTGAGCGAGGAGAGCTACAAGGACTCCACCCTTATCATGCAGCTCCTCCGCGACAACCTTGTGAGTACACCCGAGGAGGTTGGATTCGATTAAAAGATGCTGACTCTTTTTCACAGACTCTCTGGACCTCTTCCGAGGCCGAGGCGCCCGCCGCTCAGGGTGAGGCTGCCCCCGAAGAGCCCAAGGCTGACGCCCCTGCGGCGGAGGAGCCCAAGGCCGAGTAAAGAGGTGGCGGATACGTTTCCTTTTTAGTCTCATGATGTGATAATTCCCTGGCAGAAATCTTGGCAAGTCCACGGTGGAAATGGTGTCTTTGGAGTGTCGGAATGGAGATCCCCCAAGTACTTTTGCATGTTTTACGCAGATATACAACACAGCAATCCAAGAATAAGTGGACGATTCCCCCAATATGAAAGAGAGCTAGAAGGTAGCAGAGCAGAGCACCTTGGAGGTTTTCCTTTTTGTCTCGGTATCGTCTTGTCTTTTTAGACTAGTACGCTGGGAAGTCGTGAACACATCACCAACCCAAAATCTACCCCCTTTTCTCGAGCAAGATCTCGAGCAGACACTTTTACGCTCTCACGCTGGGCGTACAGTCAAGAATGAGGCCGATGATTAACAGTCATAGGTAGGAATATCTTACATTTACGGGAAAAGTTTAATTAACCCTTCTACACACTACTCGTCAGGACTAGAATCGTCTCTCACTCTTGGCCGTTAACCAAGAGGGGAAGAAGACGATTCTAGTCCTGACGAGTACCATCTTTCAGACCAATTCAGATCTAATGTGTGATTTTCGTTTATGCTTCTACCTCACTCTAAGCCAGTGACTCTGAAAGTCATGGTACACGGGCATCTTTTTGAGTGACCATATCAACATTCCCTGCCAGATTCCGACCCATCACTCACACAATGCCGTCTCCCTCAATACCACCACAACCCTTCCTAGTCTACTTCCGTTGATCCCTCCCAATCCAGCCCACACTTCCTTCTCCCGTTCCCGATTAACCACCTTACCCAAGTCTTCCTAGCAGCCATTGCCTCCCCACTACCTCCTCTTCTCATCCCCATCAATCCCTCCCTTCCTTCAGCTCATTTGCCCTCCCTCAACCCCCCCATCCTCCCCGTCATCATCATCCTCAGCAACAACATAACAAACCCTCAACCAAATAGTACAATCAGCGCACTGAACCAAAACCTCCCCCAAGTCCGCATTCTCTTCCAGATCTTCCTCCGTCAACGCGAAACCCCGCTCGTTGCCGCAGCGGCAGGAGCGGTACCAGGTGTCCTTCCCGTTTCCTGAAGAGGAAGAGGAAGAGGCCTCGACGAAAACCATGTCGTCTAGGTCTATGGTGTCTATTCCTGTTTGGAAGTCTTCGTCCACGTTACTCTTGCCAAGGGTTGAATGGGCGCGGGAAGCACGACGTAAGGAGGCGTCGTATTGAGTCCGGAGAGAGGGGGAGGAGAGAATGGTGTAGGCGTGGGAGATTTGGTCTATTGTGTAGAGTAGTTTTGGGTGTCCATTGGGGTCGGAGTTGGAGGTGGAGGAGGTTGGTTGAGAGGACTTGTGCGTGTTGGAAGACTTGTCCGGGTGGTGGATGAGGAGGGCGCGGCGGTAGGCTTGTTTGATTAGAGTGGGTGTTAGGTCGGAGGTGGGGGAGAGGGAGAGGATTTCGTAGAGGGTTGGGTGGGCCATTTGTTGCTTTTTTTTCCCGTGTGGGTCACGGTGAGTTGATCAGTTGATTTGATTTTTGAGGTTCGGTGGTGGACCGGTTCGAGTTGAGATGTTGAGGGATGTGTAAGTGGTGTGAAAGGTTGGTATGAGTCGAGCCTCGAGAGAGAAAACTTTGTATCCCGCAATCACGTGTCTCTTTGCGCTGCCTTAACTGATACTGCTCGTCGCCAGCAGAACAGTTGACTTGACAGTAGAGAGGCAGCGAGCGTGATGTTTTGGTTCTGGCGTGGTGGTTGATTCTTTGTGTGCCTGATATCGTGAAGTGAGTTGTTCAGAGAAACAAATTCTGGGGAAATTTTACTTCACCGTTAAACACATTACCTCGTCCCTCCAACCACAGTGGGGAACCTCGTCTTATAAGACGCCAAAGGACGTTCAGTCAACAACTGGAAAACAAACCACATGGCATCCCCTTCCAATGGTTTGAAATTTGTTGTACATTGTTGGTGATGATACAGTCTATGGACATGGCAGTGACTCTCGTAATCTTCCCGACAAGCGACAACGACCGATCGCTCATTTGGGGAACTTGGTCCAGTTCCTCTTGCCAACCTGTAGTAAACCCAAAGGTTAGAAAAAGTCCAATCTGCAAGAATTTGAGTGCAATTACCTTCTTCCATTCCCGGATAAGGTCGGGCATAGCCAACATGGCCTCTCTCCTCTTCTCCATCCTGTTTGTAAAATCCCCAGTCAGCAAACCACTTCCTCCCAACCCAGCGGACCAGCAGCAGAGGTTCGACAACGTACTTGGCAACCAGTGTCCTTTCGTGCTTGTGACCCTTGACCTTCTCTCCAACACCGGTACCCTTGACACGGAGACCGAGCTCGACCCTCTTCCGTAGCTTCTCCTCGTTGAGCTTGCGGGTGAAGGGCAGCAGCTCCTCGACGCCGTGTTCCTGGGCCAGCTTGACGAGCTCGGCCTGTCGCCTGAGCGAGTACTTGGGGTTGTGCCACTTTCCGGTGATTGGGTGCTTGGTGGGCATGAACGGGTTCGGGCTCTCCTCCTGGTAGGGCGTCTTGTGCGTCTCGGGGTCGGCACCGGTGGGCAGGATCGAGGCCGGGGGGTACCGGGCCAAGAAGGTGCGCAACCGCGGTGGGAGCGAAAGCGCCAGCTGGACGTGCTGCTTCACCGTGGCCGCCATGGTGAAGATGTGTGAAAGTCGATCGACCAGCCTGCTGGCGGTGCTATGTCGGTCGAGGTGGGTTTGTTTGTCGTAGGTGACAGGGTCCGGATTGCTCGAACCGGAACGGGAACTTTGCGATCAATCGGCCGACCCCAACTGCGAAAAAGTTCCAGGGCGCGAAACGGTAAGTACCTTAGCGACGGCCGGAAATTGTACCTTAAACCCTAACCCGACGCTTTAACCTCCGCGTAAGGCGCGGCATGTGGAGACCCTTTAACAGGCACGACAGGGATCACCGACGGCGCGGCGCTACCAACCTGAACCGTGACATGACTTTTAGGCGGGTCGAGAACTGCTGCACCGCTGCACCCCAGAAGTTCGCCATAGCGACCAATTCCCAAACCCAGAATAACGGAACAAGTTTATATCACATTTCATTCTCGCAACTCCTTTCACGACCCGATCCTCATCCTATCAACAACCCTAGACGTTACCAGGATGAGCACGACATCCAGACGGGAACCCCCAGACCTGGCAGCACTGCTGCGCAAGAAGAAGGAGGAAGAAGCCGCCGCCGCGAAACCGAGATTCATTCCCAAAAAGGAACGAGAGAGGCTAGAAGCCGAGAAGAAGGCAAAGGAAGAAGAGGAACGCAAGCGCAAGGAAGAAACCAAGTCTCAACCAAATGGCACACATAACGGCAACCGCATGGATGGTATCCAGAGTCATCACCACCCCAACCCCCAACGAAACATCCCAACCGGTCCCAAGGCGATGCGGTACGACGATGACCGGGGACCCAACGGCATGAGCAATGGTCGGGATTACAGAGACAATCGCGACAACAGAGACAACCGAGACAGGAACCAACGTGGCGCAAAACGCGGTGCACCCAACGATGACGAAGAAAAGCGAGTCAAGATGGAGAAGAACGACGAGGCAGAGCTGCGCGCCCGCTACATGGGTCCAGTAGTAAATCAGTCCACATTCTCGGCTAAGAAGAAGAGGAGGAGGACGGCAGCCAACAAATTCAACTTTGACTGGGATGCCGATGACGACACCAGCCGACCATTCGACCCCATTTACGCAGAGCGTCAAGAGCCTCTGGTCAGACTTGGTGGTTACGAGATGACGGAAGACATGGTGATGCGAAAGGCAGAAGCCATCCGTCGTGGCGATCCCGAGACGGGCGAGGAGCGCGCCAGGCAATACCTGGAACAACACAGACGGATCAAGGAGATGGAACAACGCAAGAACCTGGGCAAGCACTGGTCCGAGAAGAAGCTGGAGGATATGAAGGAACGCGATTGGCGTATCTTCAAGGAGAACTTTGGTATTGCTACCAAGGGTGGTGCCATTCCCAACCCCATGCGCAGCTGGGAAGAGTCCACACTGCCTAGGCGTCTTCTCGATATCGTCAAGAGCGTGGGTTATGACGAGCCGACGCCTATTCAGAGAGCTGCCATTCCCATCGCCCTTCAAGCACGCGACTTGATCGGTGTGGCCGTGACGGGTTCCGGTAAAACTGCTGCTTTCTTGCTGCCTTTGCTGGTTTACATCTCCGAACTACCACCCCTTACCGAGTATAACAAGAACGACGGTCCATATGCCCTTATTTTGGCGCCGACAAGAGAACTGGTGCAACAGATTGAGAGTGAAGCGAAGAAGTTTGCTACACCTCTCGGGTTTACGGTCGTCAGTATTGTCGGTGGTCACTCGCTCGAAGAGCAAGCGTTTGCTCTACGGAACGGTGCCGAAATCATTGTCGCCACACCTGGTCGTCTAGTGGACTGTCTCGAGAGACGTTTGCTTGTCTTCTCTCAGTGCTGCTACACCATTATGGATGAAGCCGATCGTATGATCGACCAGGGTTTCGAAGAGCCCCTTACAAAGATCTTGGATGCCATGCCGGTAACCAACGAAAAGCCAGACACAGACGATGCGGAGAACCCGCAACTGATGAGCCGGTACGTAGACGGCAAAGATCGCTACAGACAAACCATGATGTACACAGCTACCATGCCTCCGATCGTGGAGCGCATCGCCAAGAAATACCTACGCCGTCCAGCCATCGTCACGATTGGTAACGCAGGTGAAGCCGTCGACACGGTCGAGCAGCGCGTTGAGTTCGTGGCCGGCGAAGACAAGCGCAAGAAGCGTCTACAGGAGATCCTCAACTCCGGGCAGTTCAAGCCGCCCATCATTGTCTTCGTCAACATCAAGCGCAACTGCGACATGGTTGCGCGCGATATCAAGGGCATGGGCTACTCGGCGGTTACTTTGCACGGTTCCAAGACACAAGAGCAGCGTGAGGCGGCGCTGGCGTCGCTGCGTAATGGGCAGACGGACATACTGGTGGCCACCGACTTGGCGGGTCGTGGTATCGATGTCCCCGACGTCTCGCTGGTTGTCAACTTCAACATGGCTACCAACATCGAGTCCTACACGCATCGTATCGGTCGTACGGGTCGTGCGGGCAAGAGTGGTGTGGCTATCACTTTCTTGGGTCCGGAGGATAATGATGTGTTGTATGATTTGAGGCAGATCATCTCCAAGTCGTCCATTTCAAAGGTGCCGGATGAGCTCAGGAGACACGAGGCCGCTCAGAATAAGCCGCAGAAGGGACAGAAGAAGTTGGAGGAGAGCAACGGGTATAGTGGGAAGGGCGGGTCATGGAACTAGTACATTACACGATTGAGTCGATGTTACTGTAATGTTGTATGCATATCATTCACTTGTTGAGAAGACGTAAACGGCATGGGATGCGTAAGATGCGTAAGATGCGTAAGAGTACCCGAGATGGTTTGAGGGATTTGATGATTCATCCATCTTTCTCCATGAAACGATTCCGGGCCCGGCCGCGTGTGTATATGCATGTGAAGAAACGGTGAGGACCAAGGGAGAAGCCTGGAGAGCTCCGGATGGGAGTGGTTGAGGTTGCAGTGGAGATATTGACCCAACGTTTCCGAGGTTATCAGATCATCAGATAATCTCGCCAAGCATCATCGGCGTGGGTCACATGCCAGGGCACCCAGGCAGCGCTCCAGCAGGCCTGTTCTGGCGCTGAGTCCCGCTGAAGTGGGCGAAACTGGCAAAGACTGGGTGCCGCTGGCCTCGTTAGGTACCTAGGCGGGTCTTAGCCCTGCAACCACGACTGCTCCTGGACTCGAAACCACGCCAAGTTCGGATTTCTTTGACCAAATTTTGCAGAACAAAAACCCACAAAATCCACTCCTTCTCGACGTTCGTCTTGTGGGACGGGGTCCTGTCCTGTCGTTCGCTGCTGCGGGCTGCCTGCTGCTGTTGTTAACGGTGACACACGGGGGTTCCCGATGATCGATTGCATTGATCCCGTCACCTTTCACACCCACGGTTTGTGAGTGATGACTTCTCTCTGTCTCCCGCTTCATCGAGTTGAACCCCGGACAATGTTTCCTTTTTGTTCAGATATAGTTACAAGGGCATTGTGGGTAATAATTCACTGACTGCCGGTTGGTATAAGTGAGGGTTTTTGTACCCTTGATACTTTTTATGTGCTGTTTGATGGTGGGAAAATTTGTCAACCACAAGGCGCCTACTACAAAAACAATGGATGAACCATAATCTCCATCTTCCGTCTCTCTTCAGAACTTGAGACGGCACATGTCAATCAACTCACAATCTTTACCACTCGAGACACTTTGCTCACCAACGGCTCCGCTCTTGGTCTTCCGTTCTTTGGACTCTTTACCCGTGGACCCAAATAAGGTTGACTTTACGTATTCCTTATCATCGGTGGTGATCCCTGAAATAGTCCCCAAGTCTGAGAACGGTGACCCCGATGATTCACAAGAAACGGACCCTCGTCCTACACCCGGCCTTCTTCCCCTTCACTTCCACTTTTTGTTACATAAACCTTAACCTGCAACCTTTTTTTCCCCTTGCTTCAACTTGAGCAGGCATAGACTTTGACCGATTCTTCCTCTTTTCCTTTTTTCCCAGATTCTTGTTTTTGCCGTGAATCAACCACGACTTCAAGCCATATTCTTACCCCTCATATAGATCACGAGTCAAGAAGAAGTGAAGGCATCTCGGCATCCCTGATCACAGCCAACAAAGTCACACAGGCGCATCGCGCATCACACACCGTCAACGACCTCCGTGCCATTTCACGAGAGTCGACAGATCGTAGAATCACCAAACGCCTCCTTGGGCGCAAACTGCATAACATCTTCCTTACCCGCTAGCCTCTCACGTCGTTTGCGACGGGGGATTAATCAGATCTCATCACACCTCTCTTCAACCTCAACTTCTCCCTCCCTACTCACAGGCTTCACAGCCCACATCATCATAATGGACTCCGTACCAGTCCAGACTCACCAGGGCTTCAAGGAAGCGGGTGCTGCTTCTGCCTCTCACCTCACATCTACCACATCTCTACCGACCAAGGTTGAGTCACGAACAGCAGTGATGGAGGCTCTGGAGGATATCGTCTACGGATCTGTACGTCCACTCACCCACACCCACAAACTTTTGGCCTCTTACTAACACCACCCATAGGCTGCCGGTATCGTAGGCAAATACATCGAATACCCCTTCGACACCGTCAAAGTCCGCTTGCAATCCCAACCCGACCACCTTCCCCTCCGATACACCGGTCCTCTCGATTGCTTCCGCCAATCCATCCGCGCCGACGGTTTCCTCGGTCTCTACCGGGGCATCACGGCCCCTCTCGTCGGCGCCGCCCTCGAGAACTCGTCCCTCTTCTTCTTCGAGCGCATCGGCCGCGGCCTCATCTACTCCTCGGGCTTCGCCCCGCGCGACTCCGAGCTTTCTTTATCCGCCCTCTGGTTCACCGGCGGTTTTTCCGGCGCCTTCACCAGCTTGATCCTGACGCCCGTGGAGCTAGTCAAATGCAAGATTCAAGTCCCCGACGAACCCGGCGGGGGAGCAGGAGGAGGAGCAGGGCAGCGGCATGCCCCGTTGAAGCCGATCCCTGTGATCAAGGAGATCTTCCGGCACGAAGGACTGCGCGGGTTCTGGCACGGCCAGCTCGGCACGCTGATCCGCGAAGCAGGCGGTTGCGCGGCTTGGTTCGGCTCCAAGGAGACTACCTCCAAGTGGTTCCGGGTGCGGAACGAGCGGGCTCTGCTTAAGCGTGGCGGAAGCCAGGATGAGGTGCTGGCGAGCAGGGAAAGGGCCCTGCCGCTTTGGCAGCAGGCGATTGCCGGCGCGTCGGCGGGTATGAGCTATAATTTCTTGTTCTTTCCCGCGGATACGGTCAAGAGCAGGATGCAGACGAGCCCGATTGGGGGGAATAATGGAGGGGTGGGTGGCGGTGCGATGCCCAAGAAGAGTTTTGGCGAGGAGGCGAGGGCGTTGTGGAAGCAGGCGGGCATTAAGGGGTTTTATAGGGGGTGCGGGATCACGGTGTTGAGGAGCGCGCCGAGCTCGGCGTTTATCTTTATGGTATATGATGGGTTGAAGAAGTATTTTCCTATGGCTTGAGGAAGGGTCAGATTCCTAGAGGGGGAAAGAAAAAAAATAAACAAGAGACAAGAGAAAGAGGGGTCCGTCAAGGTTTGCTTTTTGGGGGGGGGGGGGGGGGGGGGGGGGAAGGATCTAGAGCATAAGAAAGACGGCTGCAAGCTGAGGGGAGAGAAGAAGAGGGGGGGGAATGGTCGGCGCAAAGTTTATAGATGGGGTAGGTTGGAACTGGAGCGTTTGCATCTGTTTTACATCGTTTCATTTCAAGGAGGATTAATACCAAAGATAGGAAGAGGAAAAAAGGGTTGTGGCTAAAGAGAGATACCCAGGTATCTCAAGACGTTCAGTTATATAGAGGTTTTCGTAGACTAGTTTACATGCACATACAACAACTGGTTTAGAACAGCTTCAAGAGCAACGGTTTTCGTGCAAATATTTTGCAATTGGTATCTCTCAATTGCCACAGCGAGATGTTTTGCTTTCCTTTCACAGGGAAACTTCAACCAACAACTTCTCATTCAACTAAGAACAAGCTCCCATCACTCGCTTGCTCTCCCAACACCCCCCCTTTTACAAATCCTTCTTCCCCTGAGCCTTCCTCCTCTCCTCCCCCCTCCTAATCCTCTCCTCGCTAAAATCCCAATCATTCAAATACCCGCTTCCCGCACTGAGGTACGTAGCAAAGCCCAACCAGCACACATACGGCACCATCAACCAACCCGCCACCCCATCAATCTTTGTTCCCCAAGTCCAGGCCAAGTAGGCGTTAATCCCCACCAGCGCCGCGCAGTCCAATGTAGCCAAGATGGGACGACGGAGACCGAAAAACAAAGGCATCCAGATCAGGTTCAGACCGAGTTGGATGGTGTAAAAGGTAGAGGTGTGGTAGGTGGTGGGCACCACGGATGGATCAGACAAAAGGAGGGAAGGAGAGGACGTGGTGCCGATTTGGTAGGCCCGGTGGGAGGCGTAGCCCATCATGCCGTAGAGGAGGGTCCAGACGGGGCCGAAGACGGAGGAGGGGGGGTGGAGAGGGGGTTGGCGGAGGGAGTGGTATTGGCGTTTTTGGTCGGAGGCTGTTTTGAGGGGGGGAAGTGTTAGTGTTGGTTTTTTTTTAATTTTTGGGTCAGAAACTGGAGGGGAGGGGAGGAGAGGGGAAATAATTTAGAGAGGGAAAGTAAGGGGACGTTACCACGATTTGTGCCGAAGCCTACGGCTGTTCCTAGAGCTATGGGAAGGAGGATGGAGGCTGGTGCCGAGTTGAAGATGGAGGAGGGGAGGGTGAGCTGGGGGATGTAGCTCGTCATTTTTGGCCGTTGTCGTCGTAACCAGTGTTGACTGTTGATATGTTGCGTTGTGTTCTGGATAAGTTTATTTTGTGATATTGATCAGAGAAAAAGAATGAAGTTGCATGTTTCACAGACATTGTCGTCTGGAATTATGAAACGACAAGAAAAGTATTGCGGAAATGAAAGCTTCGGCGGATTTGGTGGTGGTGGTGTTCACCTCATGTATAAGTCGGACGACTGACTGATGACGACATGGCCAGATCTGGAAAGTTCAGGGTCTGCACGGTAACACTGTGCTGCTTGAGAGCGAAAAAGGGGACCGCTTGAGCTGAACATCTCCCGTGATATTGCTACTCTGTTGTGTTTGCTATTTGGAGTGAGATTGCACCTTGGTGGTAGAAACCTTTCCAAGATCATTCGTTGAATGCTCGATGTACTTGCCAGATGACTGGTCCCTTGGATCGCGAGATATCACTGCCCCTCTTGTGGATATGCATCGAACTTTTGGAGACATGAACCGCTGTCCGTCGCTTAGAAAATTCTCTGTGTTTTGGCACTTTAAACTTGCCGAGGATGAAAGGATCAAAGACACTAGAAAGTATATAGAGCTTCAAGTATCCTATGCTGTAGCCTATGTGGTTACAAGGCCAATCAATTGCTGGTGGTTTGGTGAAACATTGGAGAATGTCATGATGGGACTTTGCCGTTTGTTTCCATCAATGCTTGGGCTTCCCCCGTTGGACAATGGATTGAAAGTGGAGATTCCACGTGACTCGGCTGGCCGGGAGCGGTTGGCTAGCGGGAAGTGGATCAAAGAAGGCGTGGAAAGCACGGACAGCTGCTGAGCTAACAGTGGATTTGCAGCCAGCAGCGAGCCAGGAGTGCCAGGTACTCGTCAGCCTGTACCTGTCTATTCCATTCACTCTACACTAGGAATCTCCACGCGCGCCGCCACGGAAATCCAACTTGTACCCAGACAACCTCATTGCGCGGCGGCGACAAGCAACGATCAACACTTCGTTCCATGTAATTGTTCGTTATTCCCTGTTTCCTAAGCCTTCACTTGTTCAGATATCATTCCAGCCATCGTTATTGTTGCCTTGGTTTTACTCGATCCCCCTTCTTCTTGTACAGCGACGAGAGGTGTTGGCGCTGAGCGAGCTCTCTCTGCTGTGTTCTCGTTCATTGACCGTCTCCTCCTCCACCGTCACCATCATCACCACTACTACCACCACCACCAGCATACCAAGCAGCAAAACACAGGAACATCACAGCTGCCTCATAAATACTTTGCCCCTATCTTTGTCTTCTTCTACAATCACATCCGCTTCTCTACATCTTTTACTCCAAGCTCAGATCTTCCTCACCCTAGAGTTACCGTTCTAACCGCAATCATGTCGCCAAACAGAAGCCAATCTCTACGCGCAAGCAGCTGTCCGGCTTCCGCTACCATTACTTGACAAGCAGCATACCACGCTTGCTGTCATTCAGAAGACATCCAACGTCCCAAAATCAACACTTATACGACGCGGTTCCCTCATCCGGTTCCGACCATTTCCCATCCCACTCCTCTGTACTTTCATCGACACGGCTAGAGACGGAAACAGTCCATTCCAACCCATCTTCGCATATCAGATTCCAATCAACGATGGACTCGTCCTACCACTCTTACCGAGAGGGTTCTGCTCGGTCACCTGGTGATCGTGGCTGGGGCAGAGGTGATGACAGACTCAAAGATGAGAGGGACAACTTTTATCGTGGCAGATCTCCTGGTATGTCCATATTCTCATCCTTTTCGTGTTGCACTACAGTAGACCGTCCTTCCACATCGCTCAGCCCCATGATCATGCGTTCATTCCTTCACACCTTACTTACTCCTGCATCAGCCGACCGCACCAGACGTCGTTCAAGATCCCCGGCCGCGCTCGATCGTTACGAGCCTAGAGCCCGCACGCGCGACGATTACCCGACCCGCGATCCCCGCGATCCCCGTGACCCTCGCGAACCCCGCGATCGCGATGACCAGTCGAGACGCATTCGATCCCCTCCGGCCAACATTGACCGCTATGTTCCTGGCCAGGATGTGGCCCCAATCCAACCTCTGACCAACCCTATCCCCGATCCGATCAAGCTCCCGTACCAAGTCGGCTTTTCATATTACGGCGAGTGGTGGAGGGCAAACGAGAAAATCAAGGAGGAAAAGGAGAGGTTGCGCACTGGCCGCCGCCGTGAGCCCGAGCGTGTCCGCGGTCCGGAGGAGCGTGAGAAGGAGAAGGCCAAGATTCAGGCCGCCTACGATGCCTACAAGGAAGAGCTTCAGGCCAAGATGGCACAAACATTTGTCAAACAACACAAGGACGAGCAGTGGTTCAGGGAACGCTATGTCCCAGAAATCAGAGATGGTTTCAGGAAGCAGCTCAACGAGTTCCGCCGTGGCGCCTACACCCAGTGGGAGCAAGATCTTGAGACCGGCACCTTTGACGACTTCTCTCTGGAGGGCATCCCCAAGAGCGAGAGCAATGGTGCTGGCGGTGTTGTGGAAAAGGAAGAAGGTGAGGCAACTGCTGCGAACGAGGTTCTCGGCGTCGGTGACTTGGTCCCAGCCAATAGTGCCGACATCAGGGACGAGAATCTGTTCCAGCCTACTCTCCTCATCAAGACTATTGCCCCGTCTGTCAGCCGTCAGAACCTCGAAGCCTTCTGCAAGGAGCATCTTGGCGAGGAAGAGGGTGGATTTAAGTGGCTCTCGTTGAGTGATCCGAATCCCAGTAAGCGATACCACCGTATCGGTTGGATCATGTTGCACCCTGCACCGGAGGCTCCCATCGCTCAGGATGAAATGAAAGACGAAGATGACGAGGGCGAAGCCAAGCCTCCCGTCCCCAGCACCGCTGAGAAGGCCCTGGAGGCAATCAACGGCAAGACTGTCAAAGATGAACAGCGCGGTGATTTCACCTGCCACGTAGGAGTACACAATCCACCCATGAACCCCAGGAAGAAGGCACTCTGGGATCTTTTCTCTGCACCTGAACGCATCGAGAAGGACCTCGAGCTTGTCAGACGTCTTGTCAACAAGTTCGAAGAGGACTTCGGCTCCGACTTTAATGCCACGCTCAAGATCGATGAGCGCGTAGAGGACCTGAGGGCCGCCGGCCGCCTGCAGACTGCGGTTCCTGCTCCTGGCATCAAGAAAGAGAAGATCAAGAAGGAAAAGTCTATTGGCATGGATGAAGCCATGGACGAAGAGGGCCAAGAACATGAAGATGATGATGATGACAATGAAGATGAGGGGACGGTTGATGACGAAGTCGATGATGAAGACTTGCTCGTCAAGAAGAAGCAGCTGGATCTCATGATCGAGTATCTTCGCCGCGTCTTCAACTTTTGCTTCTTTTGCGTTTTTGAGAGTGACTCCATCCATGAGTTGACGAGAAAGTGCCCTGGTGGCCATCTCCGCAGACCCCGTGGCACGCTCTCGTCGTCGGCCAAGGCCGTCGCTCGTGCGAGCGCGCTCGGTGAGCCTTTCCCTTCCAAGAAGCGTAAGGACGCCGAAGACGTCGAGGAAGGTGAGGCGCCTGAGGGTGAACGCAAGTTCCGCACGTCTTCCAAGACAGAGCAGCAGCTGCAGCGGGCGTACAACTGGGTGAAGACCTTTGAGGACAAGATCATGCAGATCCTGGAGCCCGATACTGTTGACATCAGAAAATTGGGCGGTAAGCCGGTTGAGGATGCCATTAACGATGAGCTCGCCAAGTACGTCAAGCAGGAAGATGAGAACAAATGGAGGTGCAAGGTGCCCGAGTGCACCAAGCTCTTCAAGGAGGAGCATTTCTGGAAGAAGCACGTTGAGAAGCGACACAACGAGTGGCTAGATAAGCTCAAGGAAGAGGTAAGTTTTCCTTGGCTACTTCGAACTGGATGGACTGCGTACTGACTCTCAAAAGATCGCCTTGGTCAATGCCTATGTCATCGACCCTGCACACATTGCGCCGTCCAGGACCGACGCCAACTCCAATGGCCACTTCCCGCCTTCCAACGGCCAGCAACCGACTGGAACCCCGCGTGGCTTTAACCTCCAGAATTACGCCATGAACAGCATGCTCAACTTCCCTGGTTTCCCTATCCCGTCCATGTTCCCCAACATGATGAACGCCGGTACCATGGCCGGTGCGGCGTCCAACTGGCATGCCGCTGGCGGTGACGACCGCAGTGGTGCAGGTGGTCCTATCCGTCGTGGCGGCCCCATGGGTGGTGCCGGAGGCAGATTCCAGAGCCGTACTGGTCCCTACGACCGTCGTCCCAACCCCAGGTGGTCGGGAGGTGTTGATGGCGGAATGGCCGGTCGCGGTCGCGGCGTAGGAGGTCCTGCTAACCGCTGGGGCGACGGCGCCGCTGGAAACGCGGCTATGGGTCCTCGTGAGGCCGTCCAGGGTAGGACGATCAAGAGCTACGAGGATTTGGATGCCACGGCTGGAGGAAACGGTGGTGAGCTCAACTATTAGAGGCAATGGTCTCTCCCTAATTTGGTTGTCGTCCAGTTCGGTTCATATCCCTCGTGGACATTCATGAACGGAAGGACTTTCTCTTCTGGCAGCCTCGATAATTATTTGCTACTTTCTTTTTGTTTGCTAGGGACAAGGTCTTTTCTTCCGAACGGGATGAAGCGGAAAATGAATGGGTGTGTGGTTACGTCTAGTCAGGTTCAAGAGTCAGGTTCGAGGAGCGCGTTCGTACGTTGTATGTTCCGAGGTTCGAGGTTTTTATGGTGCCCCTTTTACAACTCGTGGGATTACGTAAGTAACTTAGTTACAGTCTTGCAGACAGATTATTCAAGGAGCGGATTCATGGTTCTTTTTCGTGCATCGTTGACGTAGTCTGACTGTGACCAAGTCCTCAAGGTATTTGATATATGATATAAACAGAGTGTCGCTGATCCGATCCAAATGTGTCTGTGTCCCCTTCAGATGGGTTGTTCAAGTGACGAACATGACCGGAGAAGTGATAATACTTCAATATCGTAGTCCTCGCATAAACCTTCCTTAGATTCACTTGCTCTGTTATACTTGTGTGCCTGCTGATGCATTAGGTGTATCGCTGCAACAGTTCTGTCGATATTTCTCGTAGTGTCACTGTAATCCTCGATATATACCGTGCTTTACTTGACCATCTCATCGAGTCTTCTTGGTTTATAATGAGATGTTCAGAACCTCAAGAAAGGAAACGCGCGTGAAGAAGAAGAAGTGCACCTCCCACATAACCCTCCGCTCCCTCTGCCCCCACGAGACCTCCCGCCTCGAGTACTGTGCCCTCTGGCAATTCTGTAATCCCTAGTACCCGGCCAACACAGTGGTCACCACGCTACAAGGGCAGACGTGTGGGAATATGAGGTGTCCGCAGGCGGTGTGGGAGATGGTTAGACAGGGGCGGGTTAATGGATGGGGGAGGAGAAGGGTGGAGGGATTGTGAGGGAGGGTTAGGGGATGAAGTTAAATGAAGCGTAGGAGGAGAGGAGGTGGGTGGGAAATGGGGAGGGGAGGTGGAAAAAAGTGTAAAGAGAGTAAAAGAGCCGGGACAAAGAGGGGGGAGGGAAAAGGCCAACGAAGAGTTGGTCCATAGCCAGACATACGTCAACGACACTCCCGCCAACAACCAAGTTGAACAAGGTGCGGGATAGGAAGTGTAAAAAGAGTGTTTTCCTGACACAAAGAACAAGGAGACGTACATAATGATGATCACCGACCGGCCTCAACATCTCATGGTACCTATTGTAAACCAAACGTGGAAGCAAAGCTTTTAAAAATGTCGAGTCAGTGTCGGATACCGAGTCAGTGTCGGATACCGAGTCCATCCCCCCCCCCCCCCTTTTTTTTTTTTTCTTTTTTTTCTGTGCAATATCGTACTTCATATTTGGGTCGAGACTTACTTGCTTGGTCAGTGTTGACTAGATAGTCAATTGTGAGTCCTATTTCTAATACATTTCCATGTTTGTTTACACTCACCCTTTCAAGCCAGGTCATTACTAACAAACCCAGTCTACTATATCCACGGAAAAGAACAACCAAAACCATCAAGAACCCAACTCCCACAACCATGACACACCTAAGATCCTCCTACTTCCCCTTCTGCGGCCACTACAGTGTCAACCCCACCCCCCCCCCCCCCCCCCCCCCCCCCCCCCCCCCCCCCCCCCCCCCCCCGAAAAGTCCCCTGCACCTCCAACCCAAAGGATCCATCAACCTGCCAAATCTGCACACACCCCGACCCTGAACAGTGACGGGGGGAAGTCGTCAGCATGGAACAAGAGAGCGCAACCTGTGGCAAAACCACTTGCAGAAACGCTATAGACCAGAGGATTCACGCGAGCAATTTTCACACCGCCGCCGCCAACTTCGACGCCAACGCCGCCAGGACTGCCGCTTATGATGATGCCAGCCAGGGGCGTTACGCGGCGCATGGGAATGGATTTTTGAGGACTACAGAAGGGTTTAAGAGTCAGGGGGGTGGGCTAGTGGAAGTTTGGGGGGCGCTTCGAGCTCTAAGAAGGATAAGGAAAAGGATAAGGGAAAGGAGAAGGGATAAGAGAAGGGCACGGAGAAAGAGAAGGCGGAGGAGAAGGACAAGAACAAGAAGAAAGCTAAGAAATGACGGTATGGGCCAGCGAGTAAGTGTTGATTCAAGTGTATGGTTGAGTGTCCGGCAGGAGGATTGATCAAGGAGAGGATCTTAAAGGAACTGGGGCGGCGTCGGGTCTTCCTCCACGAGCTCAGGCGGCTGCGAGTCATCCTCCTCGAGTATTCGCTTGTTAAGCGGTGCATAATTCTCGTTCGGATCAAAGAGGTTATGGGGTACATCAAGAATAGGCCACGGCGGCGGCGCCGCATCTACTCCTTTAAACCGACATTTTGAGTTATGGACGGCAACGACGAAGAATCCGGGCTGGTCGTAGCGGGGGTATTTGGGGTCCCATCGATGAGCGACACGTTCGTGCGGATGTGTGGTAAGTATGGATTTTGGTCGGTCGTTGGCGCCGGCGTGATACCACTGGATGTAAGTGTTACAGAATGACGACCAGAGCTTCCGACTGTCGAGCACAGAATGAACTCGCCAGCTCCAATAGTTTTTCACGGCGTTGCAGGTTGGTCGGCCACAGTCGTTGGCGAGGATATAAACCCAGGACAATGTGGTTCTATGGGGGCACTGGTAGCAGGAAGGTGTGTATCCATGGCAAGACCATATTTCGTAGTTTCGAGCAGGGTATTCTGGTATGGTCCGGGCGGCGTTACATCCACATTGGTAATGAACTCGCACCTGAAGACACATTCTTGATTTCTGTCTCGTGTTGTGGCTCTTGGTGGATCGTTGTTTGCTTAAGATTGCGCGTACGGGACTTGGAAGAGTCTAATAAGCACTCTGTTGTTAGCTTCCGCCTAGGCAGAGTCATGGGGATGGAGAACAAGACTCACTCTCTGGTTCGAGAAAGAAGAAGGATAGGGATCTTAAGGTGTAAACAGCAAGGAGGTACCCTCGCGCTCGTGCAGTGTTATGAGTAATGATGCCCGTGGCTTGAGTTTTCTTGGGCGGTGATGATGATGCAGTAGTAAGAAGCCCATCGGCACGGTCTTTTGCTTTCGTGGGGTCATGTTGAAGATGCTCCATCCCCCCTCGACTGTAACTTCTACCGGTACGAGTTCAGGCATCAAGTAAGTGCCTTCTACTTCAAGGCAACTGGCGATCTTTGGGAAGAGCAGCCTGATGGCTATCCATTAATACCCACGGCGGCGTGTGCGTGGACAAGAACCGGCAAGGGGATGTCCGCGTCATTGGTAAAAACGATCTCCAAGACTCAAGGACGGGGTAGCTGTGATGTGAAGCAATGATTATTGATACGCCGCTCCATAATGCCCGCAGAGGTGTGAAAAGAGGTACATAGCCAGTTCGCTTTTGTCAACCAGTACAAGCTGGGCCTGTCTGCGCCAAGTCATCCTAATAACACTATAGATGGTCTGTTCCTTAATGAAAACCGTCAACTTGTCGAGTATTCAACTCGGGCTCGAGGAAAAAGTGCTCGGTAAATCATGGGAGCTTGAAATACACACATGGAGCTAGAACCATGGTAGTACTGATTGCATGAACTCCATCATAAACATCTCTTATTCAGACGGCCAGGGTGAGAGCTCCTGCAAATCTCCCTCCCCACCACCGGGTCAGATTACCTGAACCCGCCTTCCATCATTCCCTGATGCTCGCCGCTAGGAGGGGTTGATTGACTCTCTCGTTTGGCCATTTCCCGTCGATCTAACTTGTGTTCTTTATTCATCTGCGTCAAGAGAGAGACGCAAAGGATAGGGAAACCGATCAGCGAGTTCTTGTTCCAGCCTCGGATCCAAAGACAGCGCATCAATCGGAGGGGGCCGACCTTGCAGAAGACTCCAGAGCTCTTCTCGTGTACAATCCGGATGCAAAACCTGTTGCTCCCGCAGCATCTGTTCGCGTTGTTCTTCCGTCTCATCCTGCCACCATGGGCGCGTCGACCGCATCGGTGGTAGAGGAACCAGTTGTAAAAGGGTGCCAAAGACAGGACCTGACAGAATACCGGCCTCATAATCCACGGCCACGGCGGCGTCCGGCCCGGCTTGTTTCTGGTAAGGATAGGCGGGATGCCAAAATGGGGTATCGTTGTGGTATGGATGTGGTGGCGCGTCGTGCTCTATACGTCTCTCGTATGCAACTCTCCAAGCCCGATAGTCATGACAGAACATGCGCCAGTGCTGAGGTCCTTTTCGGCGCGTGTCGATGAGCCATCTCCAGTAGTGCTGTACGTTTGTGCAATGAGGACTTCCGCAATCCCGGGGAGAAAAGACGAGCTGGTCTTGATAGGGGCCGGGACAGTTCAGCGGGCAGAGCACGAGCTTTTGATATGGTGGGGCTTGAAGGACAGAACACCCACATTGGTAAAACTCCTAGTTGTAGATGCACATGTTCTGATTTGTCTGTTGTTACTGATGCCGGTTGCTTCTGCCCAGAGGTTCGTTCGTATGTCGAGAAGCTGCTTGTCTTCTTCTGGCGAAGACGGCTTCATTAGCTTCCATGTCAAAATCTAGAGCAAGAGGATAACACTTACCTTCCAGATGACTGGAAATACTTGCATGGATTTATAGTCAATCGGGGATGCCTCTTATATTCCTAGAATGTTGCGATGGCGATGATGATAATGGCGATGATGGATGGTGTAAAAAGAAGACGAAAACCCGGTGGAAAAACAGCGCGGCCCATCTCCCTCATAACATTCCAAGAGATTCTTCACTCTGCCTCCGACTTGAAGAAGTCAGGGAAAGCGCTCCTTGCCAAAACCGCTCATTGCACGCGCGCGGGAAAGAGTAACCACGACGTTGAGTCCTTCCCTCCAACCAACCAAAAAAAGCCAGCCAGCCAGCCAGCCAGCCAGCCAGCCAGTTCCTGATCTTCTAAAAGTAGTAATTCTCATTCTTGGTTCTCAATGTCGTAGAGCGTCCACGTAGTCCATTGGGAATGGCACCTCGTTCCCAACTTGTGGACCAAAACATCGTGAATCAACCAACAGGACAAGTGGGGTAATAAATTGTTACAATTAATATTGATGGCTTTGCTATCTGATGTTGAGTGTGGACGGCATTTCGAGTTGAGAAGTTGACAAAGTGTACACCCGACGTCTGAGGTCTGTGAGCGGCATCGCATCATGTTACACCAAGCAACACAAGGGTTAGGGTCCAACGTGACCGTAACCGTGACGTAAGGTGACAGTGGTCCGAGTCCCCTTCTGAGCGGCAGCGACGAGAACCGTTTGGTCAGGTCATGATCAGAGGCTCTTTCCATCCGGTCCTCTTCTTCCCGGTTGCTTCAACTGGTGGTATAAAAATTGGCGATACCCTCTCTTGCGTTAATATTTTGCCTGTGGAATTCTCCTTCAGAACAACACCTAACGCCAATTGCTAGCGCAACCGGAACAACATAGTGGAGCCATATCACTTTCAAACGGGTTCCATGTGAATCACATCACGACATTGCAGAGTTCAGTTCACATCTTTTTCACTAGATCATCATCACACGCCTCACAAATTTCCCTTGTAAGTTCTTTGTTCCGATATCACTCACACAACAAGTCACCGCTAACCAAATATTTAGCCCAATCTCAACCCCCCCCCCCAACAAAAATGGCCAGCACCTTCGTCAGCGACTTCCAAGTCCGCTCCCAAGCCGGCGAACCCTGCGCCGCCGTCTCCGTCCGCAACCTTTCAACAAACCTCTACGCCGCCTCCGACGCCTGGGGCCGCAAATGCGTCGCCGCCTCACAACCATGCCTCATCTCCGCCGAGGTCCACTTCAAGCAGCCGTTCGGGACCGCAGCCGCCAACGACCAGCTGGGCGCCGACACGGTGCACTACGGCAACCTGAGCAAGGCAATTCTGGAGAGGATGAAGATATTCACGGCGCCGAGGGGGCAGGAGCAGGGTAACGGTAACGGTGACAACAACAGTGTGCAAGAAAACAACAACAACAGCAACTTCACGCTGGCGTACGTCATTCATGATCTCTGGGTTGGATTGACGGGGTGGGCGCACTTTGGCTCGGTGAAGGAGGAGGAGAAGTCGTTCCTGGATATTTCGACTATCACGTTCTTGTCGCTTACGGTGACGCTTCCCAAGGCGTCGCTGTTGGGTGATGGAGTGAGCATGACGTGCAGTCAGTTCTTCAAGAATGGACCGGGCGAGAAGATGAGGGAGAACCTCATTAGTGCGTCGTTGAAGATTCATAACCTCAAGGTGCCGACGTTGGTTGGAGTGAATCCCCATGAGAGACGGGCCAAGCAGTTTGTTGTTACAAGTGTGAACGTGGAGAGGTACTTCCGTATGGATGATTATTACCCGGAACTTGAAGCTGTTGTTGTCAAGGTTCGTACTCCTACCCATACAGGCTATTGATCCTTTCAAAGAATGAACAATGCTGACCATCTCAATAGGCTCTTGAAGAGTCCTCCTATGAGACTTTGGAAGCACTTGGCGCTCATTTGGCCGAAAAGATCCTTGAGCCGGATCACATGAAAGACCACACAAAGTGGCAGGTACACATTCGGATGGAGAAGCCCACAGCTGTGCCTCTTGCCGACTGCCCTATTGTCGAGGTGCGGGCTGGTTACGGCTTTCCCGCACCCGGAAGGCCAGCAGCGAGCTAGATATTCGGGGTTTTCAGATGACGGGGATTCTTGTGGGTTCTATTTCAGAGCCCTGAGCCTTTATGAAGTCGATTTTGTTGGTTGTTGAAAAGGTGGGCGGGTCTTGTTCGTTATTTCGTCTGTATGATACCAAGGGGGACATCACCCTTCGTGATCTCCCTCACGAACTCGGGGTCGGGGTCAAATAACATGACGTGGAAGTGTTCCACGGCTTTTACCGACTTGATGTGTGCCCAGTTCTTGAACCAGATGATCTGTACAGCATTGTCAGCCTTTGATAACATGAAATACCAATGGGAAGCTTCTTCAATACAGAAGAAGAAGAACAGATACGCACATGTTCCTCCGGCACCCTCCCCCCAAACCTCCTCTTAACATACTCATCAATCTCCGCTCTAGCTTGATCCGTCAAATCCCCCGTCAGGGGATCATCCTCCAGTTCAAACTTTGTCCACACCACCAAGTGAACAATCCGCTCATCAATCCCATAAGGCCAATCATTCCACAAGACCTTCACATCCCCATCCCCATCCTCCCCCTCCTCCTCGCCCTCACCAAACCTCGTTCCCCTCGCCACCACCTCTCCCGGCCAATCCCACTTCAACCTCTCCCTCAAAATGAACTCCTTAACCCCCCCTTTATACTCCTCCTTAATCTTCCAACAAAATTCCAAATACCGCCACATATCCGCAGGCCTCCTTTGGAAATCTGCCAGCTTGTTTTCCTGAACGCGGCGACAGACTTCGGGCCAAGTGTCGCGTTGATACAAATGGTTGGGGGTGCTGATGGTGGCGAGGTCTTTGGCGGGGAGGATGCTCTTGAGGAGGAAGGGGGGGCAGAGGGGGGAGGTGCGGGAGGGGTGGTGGGGAGGGGCGTTGAGTCGCCAGTACCGGTTTGAGATTTCAGGGGTCGGGGTCGGGAGGGACGGGGGTTGGAGGGGGTTGAGGCTTCCCATGTTGTTTGTTGGTGTTGGTGTGTGATTTGTTTTGGGGTTCGGTTAAGGTTTTTTTTTGGTTTGGTGATGATGGGGCCGGGGAAGAATTGGAGGATGGGGAATGAAAAGGTTTGGAGGGATATAGTAGGTATGTATGAGTAGCTAAAATGATAAGAAAGTGCCAAAAGGAAGGAGTGACGGTGAAGCACGGAAGGACTGACGGTGAAGCACGGAAGGAGGTACGGTAAGTAGTTGTTAATCAAGTTCGCCAAGACGGGCGTCCGGCCGGCAGTCGTGCTTGCCAGAGATAACGTCTGCGTGTCTGTGCTCCGGACCAACCATTCAGTTTCGGTACTTGCCGATCGGTTTGGTTTGACTTCCATCTTTACTTCTACACCGTAGTGACCATCTACAGAATTGATGAATGGGGTAAAATATGATATCTGCTTTCGACGGATGACTGTCAAATGTGTTGATCAACCAATGGATTCGGTTGATAAGCAGGTGTGTCTGGTAAACTCTTGGGTAATGAATATGCCTTGCAAATTAGGAGATATCACTGATGAAAGGCAAATAAGCTTGTTGTCGGTTTGAGGGCTTCTAGACCATTATCGACCAGAGGATTATGGTTTCGTCACAAAGACTAGTACCACTATGTGTAGTTGACTCGGCCCGTTAGCCGGTTTCGTGATGAGCAAACATAGACTTTAGGAAGCCCTTGGTGACAGTCAAGCAGCAAGAGTGATTCAAAAGAGGCATGGACGAGGTAACCGTGACAGTTCGACTGCTCATGGCTTCAGTCAAAGATGAGCAGTGCTTGACGGTGGCTGATCCAGCCGCGGACTTGTCAGCTGAATAAGCCAAAGACAGCCATAAGTCACCAAGCTTCATAGCATTGGGAGTTTTTCCCGCTCATGATCTGCGTATCTTCACAGAATAATCCCTTCCAGTGCTGCACTGTGTTTTCATGTACCTTGTGAAGATCCATGCGATACCGTGCCAACCCCGCTGCCGAGAGCAAGCAAAAGAGTTCCTTGACACAAGCCACTTCAGCCCTGTAGGAGCTGGATCTTGCTGACTTGCCCCTTCTGAAGAGTCTAAGTTCCTCCTTGGGGTCATGGTATCCGTGGTCACTGCTTGATTTGGCAGAGAGATGACCCCTTCCGGGATTTATCTCCGAAGGTGGTTGGTCCCAGTGAGTTATGGGATTGTTGAAAGTCGGGCTGTGATAGTCTTACAAGGCTGATGCTGAACGGCGTTAGTGACGAAGCAAAGTTACAACAAAGCAACTCTCATGAATTGAGTGACTTGATCTCGAGACTTGTGACCTTGAGATAAAAGCAAAACTAGCAACAAACGTGAGGCCATGTTTGCAGATATTGCCGGTATCACACATAGGCTTTCTGGAATTGATTGGAGTTGCGCAAGCCTCGTCCAGCCTCATATAGGATGATAGATGGTTTAGCTTCAGCTGGGTAACTCGTTCATATGTTTGCACTTGAGATAGTTCTAGTCGCCTCGTCACTTGAGCAGCCTTTGAAGAATAAATACTAACTTGAGCCAAGATCCTAAATGATGAACAGTTGGGAGTTGGAGGATTGCTTACAGGCTTATCCATTCTATATCATCCATCTGCTGACACGTTATGGGATTCTCTCCATCTGACAGTGGCTGTGTTGCGGAACCCTCGATTTCCCTCTTCTTCCAAAATCAACACTTGTATGGATCCCTTGTGCTCTTTGGCTCAAATCGAGAGATATCGATCAAGTCGATCGGCTCACAGAGGACAACTATCACTCTCCTCAAAATCTCAAAATACTACAGTAGGAAGTCCCACTCGGGATGTAAATGACACTAAAATCAGGGGCAAAAGAAACAAGCCATGTGCCAAGACGGACGATTCTCAGTGGTCTGACAGATGTGGCCTAAGACAAGAAGGTGGTCATGATCTTCATCAGGGACGCATTGGTTGGTGATGGGCGTTGCTTGTTTGCGTAGTGAAGACATGTGAACCCTGAAGACTGGACTGAAAGAGTGAAGCTATCACCGTCAACCGAGTTGTACCGAAGTGAAACGGGGAGAAGGGGCAGAATGTTCAGTTTGTAAGTAACAGCAGGGAAGTACTGGGTCGGAAGACGGGAACAGGGGTGTTCTTGGTTCCGCTGCTTTCCATTTCCCTTGAATGAGCGGGCGGGTCGGGAATCATGAAGAAATCCACACTTCCAAATTCACCCCAAATTGCCCAACGGACGAATGGTCCGTGTCGGTGAGGGTGAGGGTGAGGGTGAGCTTGAGATACGACATGTAACTAACCCTTCCACCGTCCTCGCCGTCGTTGTCTTGCTCCGACATTTGGGGGGATTCGGTGTAAGGTACGGAGTAGCAAAACAGCGCAGCTCCCCTTTCCACGTGGGAATCTGGAGGCTAACGAGCGCTGTAGTTACGATCTGCTGGGGGATGCCTGGGCGGCTGACCTGTTCTTGGCGGAGACTGCCATCTTAACAGCGTCTAGGCCTGATACCCTGTTGTATGCGGCGGTGATGGCCTCGTGGTGGTGTAGTTGTTGCGGTGGGTGGTTGCGGTGAGGTGAAAGTTAGCAGTATTAGTCGTATTCATTTGGACATGGCCAAAAAAAGAAGACCAGGTGGGGCTATCTGGCCGAACGGAAAATCGGAATCTCAGGAGAAGCATCACCTGGAATCCTTTCGCAATCCCGTCAGTCATGGGAAGAAGGCCCGGTGATGCTGTCGAGAAGGAAAAAGCCGAATAAGAAATATATCATTTTGGGTTGAAGAATGCAACGTTGGGAGAGAGGAAGAATCTTTCCCCTTGGGGTTTGGACTGAGAAGAACATGTCGCGATGGAAAAGTTGTCGTCGCTTCCACTCTCTGACGTCTCGCTTAATTTAAGGTCGAGCCGTAATTACCCGTTTCGTGTACACTAAGGGGCATTTCTTCTGTATCACAACGTCAGAACGGCCAGTCGGGCTAACCATCTGCTACAATGTACACAAACCGCCTATCTCCCGGAGCACAGCATAGGCCCAGGTGTTAGACTACTGCCGGTGGCGTTTCACACTTTTCCTGTGATGTTGTGATGTGTATCAGCAAAAGCAAAAGATATTGAAGCGCCTCCGAAGACCTCTTCCGCTGTGGTTCCTGTTGTCAAATTTCCCGACCATGTCCACCGGAAAACTCACGGTGGATCTATCGTGATCTCTCGCTGGTCCCACCACCCTGTTTTTAGCTCCCGCCGGGGCTGAGAACAACATTAACAGCCCCTCCAAAGACTGCCAAAGGAAACTATAGCCAGCAAGTCAGGAACCGCATCGGGGAGGGCCTACGAGGGGGGCTCGGTTGAAGAAGTTGGGGAGCTTTTCCTTCCCCCCCTAATCCATGAACCGGGGGATGTGGGAGATGGAGCTGGGCCGTCTCCAGTTTAACCCACGCCAGATAGTTCTCGAGGTATCTTTTACCGGTCAACGGTCAGCACCTCGTCCTGGAGCTTTCAGGCAGGGAGGTGGATGGGTGGATGCCCCTATTACTAGTTAGTAAGAGTTAGGTTCAGGTCCGAAGTTCGAAAGGGGGAAACGTCAGGGCAACATGGTTGGCAGAGTCGCAGGTTGGGCAGGAAGTTTAGCCAACCAGTTGACTAGTGATCCACCGAGTTTCGCCAATGCTCTTTGAATGCTGGCCATTTTTGAAGCCGACGGCGGCGATGCAGCAGCTTTGGATGCATAGGTGCAGCTCTACCTTATCCCTGGCTGTAGGCAGTACTGTTAGACCACTTGGCGATCCTACCCTTACACCTCCCATCCTCCAAACACCTACCTTTTTTTTATAGGACAGACAGTGATAACCTACCCAAAGAGCCTCAGAGTTGGACACGAGGCTCACCAAGCCAGATATTTTCCTCAAAAAGGGCTCCATTTTGCGGATTGGGTTCGGTTGCTTGGGCAGGCTGGCAGGTTCCATTCTGACGGTGATGTTGACATGGAAGTGGAGGCGGGGCTACCCGGGTGTTTATGCCTTGCTCTCAGCAGCTCACCACCTAAACATTGACACCAGGGGCAACCCAAGTCCCCGCGTCGGGAAGGAAAAGAAGATTCCAAAGTATCTGAGATGCAATGAGTGCCCAATCGTGAAATAAGCAGACAAGAAAGATGTGAGCCAAACTCGAGTTGCACTGCAGTTCACAAAGGGTTCTCTCAGCGGATGGTGATTCTCTCCAATGCTCAGAGGTCAGACCCCGGCTCGTCTCTTTGTCAAGCAGTCCAATGACGCCACACGGTCGAGGTCGGTTGAAGATGAGCCTGGGCCCGATCGGAGGGGTGACCCACGGGGTACCTTGCTCAGGTACATGGCTCCCTAACAATTTCCACTCTGGCGCGCCCAGTACGAGCTATTACGAGAGCTGGGTTCCGACTTTCTATGGGCCATGTCTTGTTCCACGAAGAAGATAAAAGCATCGAGATCCCCATGCCCACCCTCGAGTCTTGATTGTTGTTTTGCTCTATTCTTCATTCCTCTCTCTCTCTCCATTCTCTATCCCGACTACCAGTCACCGCGTGAGCAATAGTGGAAGTTTAAGCTGTAAGTTACCTTGGAAGACAGACGGATAATGGCAGCTTGAGACTGCACTTGCAGGCATTGGCTACCCCTCCTCCTTTTTCCACCCCTCACCTTCCCTACCTTACCGACACTACATACCTCACACCTCCTGGCGTTGGCTGGCAGGGGAACGAACGACACAACCTCACCGTTCGAGTCTTCCTTTCCCCTCCTCCCCTCCTCTGGCTCTGACTGGCGCAAAGCTGGCGAACCTTTTCTGCAACTGCTGGGCCGATCCTCAACGTGTCCACCGACGACAATTGAGCTGTCATTTGCAAAGACGCTAGAGAGAACTGGCGGATCCGTTCTTGCCAGCTTCCCATTTCAAGCCAGAGGCCCAGCCGATCCCGACTCCTGACTGCATTAGTCGTTTGGTTTCCATTCATTACGTCAAGAGCGTCTAGGCTAACACACTCCCGCGCGTTTCAAAGAAATAGAAAGCTGCTTCCCTCCCACCATCATCCTAACCTACTTATACCTACTTAATCCTCCAAGTCGTCTTTCACCATTTCGACCTCCTTCTTTTCCAACGTAATTCCCGACTTCGTCACCACACAATTCGACACAATGGCCCAAGCAATCAGAAGCGCCCTCCCCGACCGCCTCATGCCTTCCAACGGCGACGAGGAGTTTGCCAAGAGACACCATGGCAAGACTAGATCTCACATGGTCAGTATTCACTCATTTCTCCTGTTTAATGGCGAGAAGACGACAAGATGACAGTCCAGGAACTAACACCCCATCAGGCCTTCGAGAACACCTCCACAAGCATCGCCGCCGCCCAGATGCGCAACGCCCTCACAAAGCTTGCCGAGACAGTGAAGGATCCCGCCCAGAAGAAGCTCTTCGAGACCGAGATGGACAACTTCTTCTCTCTCTTCCGCCGCTACCTGAACGACAAGGCCAAGGGCAACGAGGTGTACGTATTTTTGACATGTTCCCAGACGTTCTTCTCGCAGACAGCTAACTGTTTGGTCTCTACAGCAACTGGGAAAAAATTGCTCCTCCTGCCCCTCACCAGATCGTCGACTACGAGAGCCTCGCTAACAACAACTCGGTCGACTTCCTTAACAAGCTTGCCGTCCTCAAGCTCAACGGTGGTCTCGGTACCTCCATGGGCTGCGTCGGCCCCAAGTCCGTTATCGAGGTCCGTGATGGCATGTCCTTCCTCGACATGTCCGTCCGCCAGGTTGAGCACCTCAACCGCACCTATGGCTCCAACGTGCCCATCCTCCTCATGAACTCGTTCAACACCGATGAAGACACTGCTGCCATCATCAAGAAGTACGAGGGTCACAATGTCGACATCCTCACCTTCAACCAGTCCCGTTACCCGAGAATCTACAAGGACTCCCTCCTCCCCGTCCCCAAGTCCTTTGACTCTCCTCTCCATGACTGGTACCCTCCCGGCCACGGTGACGTTTTCGAGTCTCTCTACAACTCGGGTATCCTCGACAAGCTTATTGACCGTGGTATCGAGATCATTTTCCTCTCCAACGCCGACAACCTCGGTGCCGTCGTCGACCTCCGCATCCTCCAGCACATGGTTGAGACCGATGCCGAGTACATTATGGAGCTTACCAACAAGACCAAGGCCGACGTCAAGGGTGGCACCATCATCGACTACGAGGGCTCCGTCCGTCTCCTCGAGATCGCCCAGGTCCCCAAGGAGCACGTCAACGAGTTCAAGTCCATCAAGAAGTTCAAGTACTTCAACACCAACAACATCTGGATGAACGTCAAGGCCGTCAAGCGTGTCGTCGAGAACAACGAGCTCGAGCTCGAGATCATTCCCAACGAGAAGACCATCCCCGGTGACAAGAAGGGCGAGTCCGATATCAGCATTGTTCAGCTCGAGACCGCCGTCGGCGCCGCCATCAAGCACTTCAAGGGCGCCCACGGTGTCAACGTGCCCCGTCGCCGCTTCTTGCCCGTCAAGACCTGCTCCGACCTGATGCTCGTCAAGTCGGATCTCTACACCGTCAAGCACGGCCAGCTCCAAATGAGCTCGGCCCGCTTCGGTGATGCTCCCCTCATCAAGCTTGGTAACGACTTCAAGAAGGTGTCGGACTTCCAGAAGCGCATCCCCAGCATTCCCAAGATCATCGAGCTTGACCACCTCACCATCACGGGTGCCGTCAACCTCGGCCGTGGCGTCACCCTCAAGGGCACCGTCATTATCGTGGCCACTGAGGGCCAGACCATTGACATTCCTCCCGGATCCATCCTCGAGAACGTTGTCGTCCAGGGTAGCTTGCGTCTCCTTGAGCACTAAACATTTTGCGTTCTTGTCGTTTAATTATTAGCACGTGCCTCGCTTTATGGCCTATTTTTTTTGGGACGTCATCATGTCTTTTTGCTGCACGTACATATGATTAATATACCAATGGATATGGAGAGGAATACAATTACTCTTTTGTAATAAAATCGTCTGTCCATTTAAAGGACGATGGTTTCAAAAGGAGAGAAGAAGAAGCATGATGGTGATGGATGATGGGTGATGGCATGATGGGAATGGAGGCTAGCAGTGATTTTGGCGATAGGTACAAATACACACAATGCTGTTACACACACACACCGTTGCTGTAAGGAGAGCAGAATTATTTGTGTTTACTGGCGTATTTAGAAAAGGCAAAAAAAGCTCAGTTGATTTGATTTTATCCATTATCCTAGGCATGCAGATATGTATGTGATCTGATGTTAAGCATTAACTGGTCCTCTGCTCCAATTCCTAAACACAATCTCAACCCACCAATCAATTTTTAGAAAGGAGAGGCACAAAGCTTCGTTTGATTTGAACTGGTTTTATTCCTTGCCTGATTATGCAAATGTGATGATTTGTTTTTGTTCCTTTCCCATCCTATGCAAATTAATGATATTACAACTTCACTCTCCCCATCACTCTCAACTCCCTTGCCCTCCCCCCCCCCCTCCTTGACTACTACTATTCCCACCTCCCTGGCTACTACTATTGCCACCACCACCACCACCACTCTTTTTGTGATCACTCCTCCCCTGGTTGTACCTCTCCATATTCTTCGCACAAACAGGACAATACCAAGTCCCGTTCGGCTCCGACTTCAACCCGACACAGCTCCAATGGAACCACTCATACGGACACTCGTCATTGTCGCACGCCACCATGTCGCCGAAACTAACGTTTTGACAGAGGCAGTATTTGCGGTCGTCACCGGCTTCTTCGTCGTCTAGATCCATGTTGTCATCTTGATCGAGATCCATGGCGTCGTCGCCGTCGTCGTCGTCGTCGTCGTCCGAGAGGCCGGGGTTGTCATCGGGGTTGTGGTGGCCTGAGAGGGAGGGGGAGCGGTGCATTTGTTGGAGGTGGTGGTGAGAGCGATTACGGTTATGGGAGGGCTGGTGAGGGTTGTGGGATGGGGCAGAGGGGAGGGGGCCGCCGGGGCGGCGGCGGGCCCTTCCAACCCCGCC